>JAHBCN010011824.1:0-28086 GCA_019359885.1 Listronotus oregonensis
ATTAAAAAAGCCCGTTTACTTTAAAATGAATAACCCTGTACCAATTTCATAAAGATGTCCACAATATTGTCTCGATTATTATCAAAAAACTGATTTTTTTACTTTATTACCTGTATCTCAAAAGTTAAGACTTTTAAGACATACGTTCATAGATTAGTTCTGTATTTAAAATGATAGTCAATATCCTATAAGACTGCATCTTTCTTAAACTACCCTATTTTTCTTTTAGATATTGGCCCGCTTTTACCTTTGATACACCCGCCCACTTCGATAACTCTCAAAACCCTAATAACCACCCATTCCCAAACTTCTGTAAGCCTGGTGGCCGGATCCTGATCTCTTCGAACTTAAAAAAGCCTTCCTGCCTCCCAAAGCACCCAAAACCCATAAACCCACCCTAAAGGTCGACTCTAGCAACGATTTTTTCATAAAGGAGCCCGAAAATTACGAAAGTCAAGGCGCCATACCGAAAATTTTATTCGAAAAGGGCAAAAAACTGCACAGGTCGGGCAAGGAACTCCATATTCCTACCAGTAACGAAGTTTTGTTTCTTAGAAAGAAAAAGAAACCTCGCCAAATGTCAGCGTCTATTCAGCCGACGATATCTACGTCTGTAAGGAACACATCCTGCAGAGAATGTCAAAAATTTCAAAAACAATGCGCCAACTGTCAAATTCGCGAGGAAGGAAAACAAACAAAAAGGAGGCAACATGGCGAGAAGGGTAAAATCGCGCCATCTTTAACTAAACAATTTCCGCCATGTTGTAAAGACTGTCAGCAATTTGACAGGAAGTGTCTCGACTGTCAGATGGGAGAAATGCTGAGGAAACACGTCAACGGAGAGACGTCAACTGATGAACTTGCAGAGTTCTTGTCGAAAATTTTGTCCGAGGCCGGTGAACAGTGTCAAAAGAAGGTTCTCCAGGACCGTGGAGGTACTGAAAAATAACTACGGGTACGACATGGACGATAAAAATAAAACTGCTGGTCAGAATTATGAAAAGGAAAATATTTTTGGTGGTTTAGATAAAGACATCGACTTTGGAAGAGAGTTTGAGAAGAAAATGTGTCAAGAAATTGAGAAGAATATTCAAAAGTGCGAAGCTAATGATCAAGAAAGACTTGGGAAAGAGAGGGAAGATGAACATGAACAGACTCCTTCATCCTCTAACTTAAATAACAACGTCCAAATCCTATTTATGCAAAACGTCAAAGAAAAAACACCCATGTCTCCCAAGATTGACAACCAGTGTCGCGCATTGTCAGTTTATCAAGAAACTAACTATTCGAAATCTGAAAAACCTTCTTCTTCAATGAATCACAAGCAAGTCGCCAAGATTTGCCAAGCTTTGAGGGAGTTTGTCAAAAATACCGGTGACTCCTGTCAAAATTCGGGACCTACGAAGAAATCGGAAGAGAAGCACGATCCCAACGAAACGCTCATTCTTTTTCAAAGAAAATGTGATAATAAAGAAGAAATAGTGAAAAAGGGATTTGATCAACTTCCAGGGCAGGATAAACGTTCGAAATCTTGCCAAACAGATTTCCGTATTGAGAGTGATGAAGAAGGAAGGCAGCATGTTGTTACTGACGTTTTAAATGACAATTTAAGCTGTCAAATTAATGAGAGTGTCAAATTGCAAAATTTAGTTGCAGATAACTGTAAAGAAATTGTCTCGTTGACAGGTAAAGACGAAGTAGTTGACTCTGATGTTAAATTTGAAGATATAAGTAACGTTTTGAATGATTTAGTGTCAGTAATTGATGCTGAGAGTCGAGAAAATGATATGGTGACTAGAAGTGATCCAGAGAAAAGTGAAACTGATGCTAAACGCGACGAGAGCGATGGAGTTGGAGAGACAAGTTGTGATAATGACACTGAAGAAAATGACTTTGACGCTTTGGAGACTTTCAAGAAGAAGAGTAGAAGACCCGACGTAGCATGCGTGATATCCTAGTCCTAATCCTAGTCCCTGCTATTAGCAGTCCTCTTCTGTAAATGAACTTTGTTCTTTTAATATATTTTAAACAAAAATGTATTCCGTTTTTTGGGGTCTGTATAAGTAGTATTAAATTATAGACTATTTGCCACCATTGAAAATAAGCTGTAAATTGTGGTCACCCTATCAGGTAATAGTATAAAGAAGCATATCTCTCTATAATATAAAGTAAAATATGCATATTTATTGCAAAATATACGTATTAAAATTCAAATATTTTTGATATTAATTCAGCGACTGGAACGCTCTGTAATGGGTTAAAACTTTGGTGACGTCACTTGCAAGTAAATAAATGTCACAAGCTTTGTGTTGTGTGTTTTCATCAAGGAAGTTTAAAGGTGTATGGAAGCCCAATACTGTAGAACAAAATTGTCCAGGCGTGCAGGGCAGCGGGAATCGGGGGATTGGCCCCGCGGAGTTTGCGCAATAAATAGTAGGTCAGATCCGGAGTTCCATAATTCTTTGTTACTATCTATAAAGTTGACATCATCAAATGTCAAATTCAAGCATTCACTGTTTTTTTGCACAAAATTGTTGGTTATTAAACGATACTACCATAGAATATTTAAAATTATTGTGTAATATTGGATTTTATATCATCTGATATAATATGGAAAGAATAGATGGCGCCACTTTACAGCCTTCTATTTAAATGGTCGATATTTTTGGGAGTTTTGTATTTTTACCAAAAATCTTAGTAAATAAATAAAAACACGATTTTTTAAAACTAAATTTCAAACATTGTATGATAGTTTCATGTACTTATCACCAATTTTGTGATAAAAGAAGGGCAAGATAGTGTAAATGAGTTTAATCTTATCCTAAGATTGTGGTTGTACATTAAAAAGTGAAAATTTTTATAACTGCTTTTTAGGCATATACTTTTCACTAATAACAAACATTCATGAGACAAAATAACAGTGGTTAATAATGTTTAGTAACCTTTGGTACCTAGGTATCCATTGTAACAGTAACCATTAAATATTATGTGTCTACAGTATGTCGAACTTAAAAAGTTGATAATGTAAGTTTAAGAAACCAAAAATCTAATTTCTTTTTAAACAAATACAGAAAAAGCAAAAAGGAACTTTAACATAAAATTGTACTTTCTCTTATTCAATTAAAGGGACCTGTATAAATTAAAATTGCCTGGTCTGCCCAGTAATTAATAATTTTGATCCTTTAAAAGAATGTACTAAATTATTAAATGAAATAAAAGTACCTAAATGTAAACCTTATTTCTTTTTAATAATCCACAGAAATACACAAACATTGTGGAAATCATCTAAAAGATAGTTAAGATTGCCTTACTTTTCTCACTGCTATTTCCTATGAAATTTTCATTTTCTATAATTCATAATTGATATATTATTATTTATTCGGTTACCTAACGTTACATCTCATAAGAAGCACCTAATTTAAATATAAGAAATACTTACCTAAAGTAAAAAATGCCGGGTATGTTACCCTTAGATTTGCAAGATAAAACCATACAACCTAGTCATTTTTTTACGATATTATAAGTAACAAACAATGAACACAAAATTATAGTCACAATTTAATAAACACTAATCACTAAAATAAGATGGTTTTTATCAATTCAAAAAAACTTTTGCAACCACAAAATATAATCACACAAAAGTATAATGTGTTGCCTAACTACACACTGATTTATCGGTAGGTATTTAAAGCAGGATATTTGTATACTTACATTAAAGTGATCTTCACACATAAAAACATTTGAATGCGAATCAAAGCTGTTTGGATCTCTTCGAGCTAATTGTAACCACTTTTTCTCGCCTTTTAGGATTTTTTCGGACAGATATAAACAGTTTTTGTGGCGTTTTCAGAGAAGTATTGGTACATTGTGGCACTACACACCATTTATATACCATTTTAGCCAATAAATTGAGAAATTATTAACAAAATTCACTGTAGTTGCACTTGTTGTTAACTTGTTTACTTGCATATGACGTCACGCGAAACATATGTCGACGCCATTACAGAGACAGCGTTTTTAGCGCGAATTTTATAATTTAAACTTTAACATTGAGTTTTATTGAAAATACAGCAGATTTTGCAGAAATTAAAATGTATTGTGTTTGTTAGGTACCAAAGAATAATTTAAAACGATTTTTCAAAATCAGTCAAATAACCTATTGAGTGTAAAAACTTAAAATTAATGCAATTTAAAATAAAACAAACAAAACTGGTCAAAAAAGACCAGAAATGTCGAGGCCTAGTATACCAGAATCCATGTTTGTTTCTTCGTAGACCCAGGAGCCTCCTTGGACCAGACGAATGCGATGGAGTTGGCTTTAAAGCTGTCGATGACCAGCATATCGGGCCTAAGCGAGTTCAAGAACCCGGGCTCGAATCATTCGAGTGATAATGAGTTTTACTGATTGATATTAATTTAACTACTTGTTTTTATACAGGGTGGATCACGTTTTTGATGACAAACTTTGATAGTACGGGAGCCGAATTATTTATCTGCGAATTTCGCTAATCCGAACTCCAATAATTTGAATTCTCCAGTAATCCAGACAAAATTAAAGTTATAGTTATACTAGTGTGATCAAAAACTAAGGTGAATTTTGTTATAAAATGAAAAATCTTTATTTATTCTTCCAATTCTATTTCGTCCCCTTCAAAATAATCCCCCTCCAATAAAATGCACTTGTGCCAACGTTTCTTCCAGTCCTCCATGCATGCCAAATAGTCATCTTTAGATATGGAGTTCAATGCACGTAGCGATTCACGTTGAATCTCTCCAATAGACTCAAAACGGAGTCCTCGAAGTGGTCTTTTGAGTTTTGGGAACAGCCAGAAGTCACACGGAGCTAAATCAGGCGAACACGGCGGCTGAGCAACGAATGAGTAGAATTTTTGGCCAAAAAGTCTCGAATAACCAATTAAGTAAGAGATGGTGCATTATCGTGATGCAAAAACCAAGAGTTGTCTCGCCATAATTCCGGCTGTTTCTTGCGAATTGCCTCACGCAAACGACGCATAACATTCAACCAATACTCCCTATTGACTATTTGGCCGGGTGGAAGGAATTCATAGTGCACTACGTCACGATAATCGAAGAAAACAGTCACCATGGCTTTGATTTTTGAACAACTTTGCATTGCTTTTCGTGGCCGTCGTTCACCTTTTGCACGGTATTCCCTCGATTGGTCGGTTGTTTCCGGGTCGTATGCATAGATTCAAGTCTCATCACCAGTAATAAGGCGTTTTATAACGTCCTGATAGTTGGCAAGCATCTCTGTACAGAATTCTCTGCGTCGTTCTTTTTTCATGAACCAAACGTGATTTCACTTTTCTAAGATCCAAGTGATCCTTCAAAATCGCTTGATTCAATCCATATGATATATTTACCATATCCACAAGGTCTCTAATAGATAATAATCGATTTTCAAGCACTAAATCTTTCACTTTCTTGATGTGTTGCTCGTCAGTTGATGTTACGTCCAGAGCGTTCAAATCAGCAACATGTTCTCGGCCCTCTTTGAAGTCCTTATACCACTTTTACACATTTTTTTGCGACATGGTATCATCGCCGAATGCCTTTTGTAGCATTCTAAAGTTCAGCACAAGAAATTTTATTCCGTAAGCAAAATTTTATCGCACTTCGTTGCTCAACAAAATCATACATTGTAAAAATCGCCAAATCAACTTTTCTTTGTTCACAAAACCAAGCGTAAACTAAATAGTAATGATGTTAGAGAAGACAAATTTTTACCAGATGTTACTAGCAGTGGCACCAACTTAAAAATAAAACAATTTACCCGAATCGGCTTGCGGAAAGTTTAAATGAAATATCCACCTCAGTTTTTGATCACAGTAGTTTACATTAAGTCCGTTAGGTATTCTGTAATCCGGATAACTTGTGATTCGATAATCCGGATCATGTCACAACTATTGAGATGCAAGGTATGAACAGGTACAGTATTATACCGGGCACCCTGTTTATTTGCCTTATTTTTTGTATGTTATATCTATATAAATATACCTTTGTTGACCTCGTAAGTTTATAGCATTGCTTGGCCATAAAAAAATCGCCCAGTAAAGCCATGCTTTATGTACCTATAGCATCAATACACTAGAGTCTCGCTAATCCGAATCCCGCTAATCCGAAAATCTGCCTAATCCGAACAGGGCCAGGACAAAAAAGTTTTTTATAAAATTTAAGAACTAGAAAAAAGTAAAGAAAAACAAGTTTTTTTTCAAGTAACGTCGTACGTTTAGTAACAAAATCCTATACATAATTTATGTATGTGTAAGATAAATAATAAAGTTATGTAAGTTAAAATGAGTATACACCATCTATAAAGGTGTATAGCTTCTGACTTTTAATATTTTACACAGCCGATGCTAAATACGCATTAAAAAGACAATAATATGCATTATGTGACAAAATTTCGCGTAATCCGAATTTTCGCTAATCCGAACAGGGTTCGGTCCCAATTAGTTCGGATTAGCGGGTCTCTAGTGTAGTTATTCCAGAACGGTTGATAAAAAAGGTGTATCAAGTGTTAAAGTTTGTCAATAAAAACGTGGTAAATCCTGACAATCTAGATAGTAGCGGCTGTAGAATTTTCAATTTTTTTATTTAAAAAGTGAGACACCAAATATACCGGGTGACCTAGCGAACTAAAACAGCTGATAGACAAAAAATATATAATGCAATGTAGACAAATAAAAACAAAATCTTTTATGAAATTTTATCAGTTTTTGGTGCCAAATTTGAACAAAAACTGAATATTCGCATTGCGAATCTCGATAGCAAATATCTGCATTCGCATTCGCGAATGTTCAAAAAATGACATTCGTTACATCACTACTATGTTCCTTTCAGGATTTCTCGCTTGCACACATCCCGTTTCCAAAACTCTTTGGTATCGTTTGTTAAATATTTCACGGTAAATTTGAGCTGCTACATTAGCATTTTGGTTTGCCTCGACGTAAGTTAATAACATATCGGCATATTTCCGATTGCACAATGCTCTACTGACTTGACGAACTCCACGCTTCGGTAGCGTTGTTGCCAATTGTTTTTTAAATTTTTAACCGGGGGAAACATTATTTTTATTTTTTTTCTTTGTAGACTGAAACATTTAAAACTTAGTTTGTTTTATTAGCAAATAAATCTATCGATAAGCGATTAAGACGGAAGTTGCCCGTTGTTAAGCTTTTCGGAAATAATTGCTACCACAGTTTTTAACTTTGATATCGCTAAGACAAAAATTTGTCAAGATTTGACTCATATGTCGTATAAACTTTTTGACTTGTTTCGAGCTCCACTATCGCTCATTAAAATCGTGAACATCATATTTTTTACACCCTGTTTATTTGGTGGGAGTCCCATGTCTCACTTTTTAGATAAAAAATTTTGAAAAACCTCAGACCCGACACTGCGTCTCGATCATTTGTTACATATTTTTCGTAAATGTCCACCAGGTGGACTGAAGTACCCGCACAAATCGGAGATAATATGCCTTATTTTAAATTATCGCGTGTAAATAATAATTAATCTAATGTAAAAGCCTGCCACATTCCGAGGCGTTCTTATTAACCTTAGGCTAACCAAAGGACGAATATATTAAGCTTTATATTTAAACAAAGGGGGAAATACAGGGCCTAACAGATTCACATTTTAAACTTGGGTAGCATGTCTTTTTTACTTGTAGGAATAGGGAGATTTATACAGGGTTTCTTAGATATTTGTATAACAATAAACAATTTACAGTTGTGCGCGTATTGTAAACAAATATCCAGGTAAACATGAATCAAAATAATTAATCTTTTGAGACTTTTGTTTAACCCTGTATAATCAAAAATTACTAAACAAAGGCCAATTTTAAAATATGTCTGTATAGTTTTTTTTTATTTATAGGAAGTTTAGTTTTTCTCTGCCAAACTTTTTGTACATTTTTACATTTTTTTTTTCTGATTTTTTGTTATGATATTTAACAATTAGTTCGAGTGCAATACTCTTTATTAATATATTTTCGTTTTTGTTACTTTCTAGACCGAAACAATGTTAAAATCTCTTAAAAGGTTAAATAGGAGGGTTTTTTGGCCTCAAATCAAGAATTAATATGAAGAGGTGGTGTTTAAATTTGCAATATCAAAACTTATTTCCTATTTGACTTGTTACCATCATCGAGCATATACCTACGAGAGGCAGCCATGCCGCTTGACAGTGAGAAGAAAAAAATGCATTATCTTTCTGTCTCGCTCTAATGCTAATTGGTCGGCGGGAATGGGCCGACATCAATCGGCATGTTATAGCGAGAGAAAAAGGTTATACTTCGATTTTTCTTTTTTCTCACACGCTTGTTTGCACTATCAAGCGGCAGAGCTGCCTCAATTGAGTATATGCTCGAAGATGCTAACTATACCGTTGATTGTTGCAACAAGCAGCAGCAAAATATATATTTTTACAATAAATTGGAACTAAGAGAACTTGTTTTTACTTATTGGTGCACTTTTGGACAAATCTAGTGATATTTTTTTACGAACTTCTAAACTTATTTTTGTGTTTTTCTGTTTTTTTTTTTTCATTTGTTATTAATAAAATTGACGTTGTTAGTGGTTGGTAATTCTGAATATTGTTACAACTTACCGCATTCACAGAATATTGGTAAAATATTGTGGCAATTTCTTGGGACAATAATTTGAAGTAAAACCCTCTCTAAATAATGCTAATAGGAGTAGCAACAAACCACCAAGGAAGTAACTTTTGATATTGAACTTTTAAGTCGCATCTGTCTTAACTATGTACACGTCTTACAACCAACGTTGCCAAAACTAGCTCGATTGAGCAAAATCTCGCTCCATAGCGAGAGAGGCTGATTTTAAAGCAGATATCGGTATCTCTATATTGCTTTTTAATTGGTTTAACCTGTTAAAATTAACTCATTTTATACAAAAATATGTGATATTTTTGGATTATGTAGTGCAATATATTCTTTAATATTTTAAATTGTTTTTAGCAAGGCCAAATTGTTGCTGTCTAGCGCCTGAAATTAATTCTAATTTCTCATCAATGTTTAATTAATGGTTATATTTTCCGAAGTACTAAAGATATTTAAACAAATTTGGTATTTGGCATGACTAACAAAATGATGACAACCTACATAAAAATGACAGCTGTAAGTGTCACAGCAACGACGTGACGTCATCAACGTATGTTTTTTAATGGAAAAAAGTGACACTTTTTTTTAATAGTTATAGTTTTTACATGCTGAATATTGGCACAAATTTTTAAATCCTCGTATCAAACCGCTTTTTTAATAGCATCAATTTTTATATCTTTTTTAGTACTTCGGGAGATACCTATAAGGGGGCGGACTTTATGTCCTCACTGTATATTATAAGGATGCTGAAATGCAGAAATATGTCCTTAATGTTGTCTTTTATTTATATTCTTTACTTGCTCGACTGATATTTGAAAAGTATCAACGTCACAGGGTGTAAATTTTTTACCTAAAAAATCTGTAAAATACTATGTACCGTACCGTTTATATATTTTGCATACTTTTTATTACAAATTGTATGTACTTATTTATTATACATCATCAGTAGTACCTAGTCTACATTTATTAGTAATTTATTATATTTTGTAAAATAAATTAAAGGTTTTTTTACTTAGTTTTGTCTTTATTTAACACGTTTCCTTAAATACCGTTTCCAGTTCAATTTAAGAGCAGTTTACGAAGTTTCCGTAGTTGGATTTACGAATTTAGGATTTCGGTAAACCAATTTTTATATTTCGTGTAAATTTTACTTCACGGGATATTATGGCTTTAAAATTAAGTAAACCAAGCAGTTAATTTTAATTTTTATCGTTACATGTAATATAACCGGATATTGACGTCGAGAATATAACTTCTGAAGAAGACTTGCCGCTTGGCTGAGCGAACAACCGTACAAAAAAAAAGAAAACTGTTGTAACATTTATTTCTTGCTGGGCGGCAACTTTTCAATATTGGCAGGTCTTTCGACCAATATCACGAGGAGCGAGAAAGAAAGCTTATTCCCTGTTTTCTTTCTGTGTCGCACGCTTGTTCGCTTGGCCAAGCAGCAAGGCTGCCTCTAGCAAGAATATTCTTTAAGTTTATGTTATTTCTAGAGTAAAGACATACCTTGAGACATACCTACATCAGAGACCTACATGTTGCTACGATATAGACCCCAATAAAATTAATAATGTATTGCTGGATGCCTAATAAATGATATGTAATTAACCTAGTGCCATCTATTAATTAAACTTTAATTTAAGGGGAAAACTCTGTAAGCTTAGAGCCTAAATATTGTTTATCTTCCTTTTCTGCTTAGTACAATCACTGATATTTCTGTCGTGTTCGATAAAAAAATGTATGGGTCGTGATACAAAAAAAAGATGATATGTCAAACTTTTATTATTATTTATTATAATTTAAACAACCATTTTTTAACATCAGTTTATGCCATCTGCAGGTTTTTTATCGCAACGATCTTTTTCATTAGCACAATCGATTATAGATCGGATCATAAACAAGCACCTGATCCGACCGCTCTGTCTCTTTTCAACTTGCATGGTTTTTGAGTATTGTATGACTCCGATTTCAAATCGAGTAATACGCCATGTCAAACGAACAAGGCATCATAACATTAAACAACAGAAAACTGTCATGGCCGTGAACGTGCCCCACCTAGCTTAACTTCTTGGAAGAAAAACCGTTAAAACGCCGTCGTACCGCTCCCAAATCATCGCCGAAAATAGTTTGGTTACCTCCGCGCGAGTCCTCGACCGATTTTCCGTTAGTTTGTGTCACCATCGTGTTCAGAACTGATCGTAAATCCGCTTCTACAGTGTTCGCTTTTGGTGGTGTCACGTACACAAGTTTTATCTAAAGAAAAACGATGGCTTCGAGATCGAAGAAGGCCTCTACGCCGGCTTCCCAGCCTCCCCCAAGGCCTGCGAGCCCCCTGAGTCCGACGCGACACTCGAGGTTGCAGGAAAAGGCCGATTTGCAGAACCTCAACGATCGCTTGGCGTCTTACATCGAGAAAGTCAGGTTAGTTTTTCATATATATCCCGGAAAATAGTAGTTTTACATGTAAATACTGAAAATAGGTCGTGCATATTGACCCGATCCATGGCCTTGTAATGCCGGCCTAAATATTCCTGGTTGTAAGTCCAAAGATGCCTCCCAGGAATTGGGATCAAATTGTGGTAATTTTTTACTTGTTGGACCGACTGCTGATTTTATTGAAATTTAGTATACGGGGGTTTTTTGGGGCGCTGATCACGATTCTGAAGTCAAATTTTGTCGAAAATTTGTAGTTTTTGAGTTAGAACACCCTTTTCGAAACTAACCTCAAAAATGCACTAACTTTCCTAAAATTTCTCCTTCTTAAAGCTGGTCACCCCCAAACTGAATCATTTTATGGTAGAACACCTTTTATTTTACAAGATAAACTTATTTCCACGATTATTTACTCATTAGTTTTACTGAAAAATACATTCCAAATTTTTATTTTTACATTAAAATAAAACAATGAAATGATACAGGGATTTCAAGACAGATAATTTGGTACAACTGAAAGGCGCTAAATTTAAATTTTAAATTGTTTTTACAGCATTAAATGTCAAAAAATAAAAAATTTCTTTAATAGAGAAATTGGAAAATCTCGTTATCCCGGGGATGCAGGGGTTAATAATTTCTTTTTACTGAAAATATTGTTAGTTTGTCGGCTCTAAACCGAATAGTTGCAACAAAAAAAAATTAATAACGTTTTTTTTTTTTTAATTTAGGGGTACTTTTCACCCCCTGGGAGAGGGGAGGGGGAATGAATATCATAATAGTCAAAATACGATAAAATATTTTCAAAAAATTGATTAAAAAACAAAAAGAATATTCTAAAGTCATGTTTTTTGTATCTTTTCTTATTATGGGGCTAGTTTTAACCCCCTATTAAAAGCCCTTATATCTCAATTTCAGTGCATAATAAAAAAATTCTTCTTAATTATTCTGAAAAAATGGCATTTATTTAATAATCTGAGGTTTACTTCCAAAATATTTCAAAAAACCTCCAAAAAGGGTAGTTTTTACTGTTTTAAGGGTGTTTCAGAAATTTCTGACACTAAAATCGTAATCAGTGACCCAAAAAACCCCCCGGTACCAATTTTCATGAAAATTCATTTGATATTGCCCGAGACTTTTTTTTTTTTTTACGTTTTTAAAAATAGATTATCAAAACGCTTTTAATATGGTTAATAGAAAAACAATTTTATCACGAGTAAGCGAATATCTCCCAGAATTTTTATCATTTATAGCCCAATGTTATGATAATCCTAGTTTACTTTCTTACGGTGATCAACATATTTTTTCTCAAAGAGGTGTCCAACAAGGAGATCCTCTTGGACCAGCTCTTTTTAGTTTAGCAATTCATCCACTTATTTTATCATTAAATACAGAAATAAATCTTTGGTATCTAGATGACGGTACACTTGCTGGAAACCCAAAATCGGTTTTAGATAATTTTCATAAAATAATCAGGAGGAAGTAAAGATTTGGGTTTAAATTTAAATTTTGATAAGTGTGAATTAACGTTTATCTAAAGATCATTCCAATATACTATCAAATTTTTAATGTTGTTCCTAATCTGTCAGTAATTCCAAAATTTTTTTCATTTGTTTTTACAAATGTAATTAAATCATTATAATAGACAGTTTTTGAAAAAATCTCTTAAGACAAATTTAAAATTCTTAGACTCAAATTATTTATTGATACTATTAAACACTTTGCCATACCTCAATGTTTTTTGTTAAGATGTTCCTTGTTGGAAATTCAGAATTACTTGAATTTTGATAATGTATAAAAGTTTTAGTTCAAGACATAAAAATTGTGATATTAAATTAAATTCTTGGTTACAAAGCACTCTTCCAGTAAAATTTGGAGGTCTTGGAATAAGAGATACATCACCCTGTCTATTTCTGCCTTTTTAGGTTCAATCAATGACTGTCAGGTTTACTTTCAAAATTTTACCTCCCTATATTCTTGCGACAGTAGATAATGATTTTAGCAATTGTTTTGTAAGATGGTTATCTGTTTGCAATCTTCAAAATCAACCACAAAATTACCAAAAAACAGAAAGATTTTGACTTTTTAATTTGCCAAGCTCGTCACAAATATATTACAAACATGTGCCAGACAAGTGAAGATAAGGCACGTCTACTTGCTCTTCAGGCCCCTGAAAGTAATGCTTGGATTAACGACTTCATCTTCGCCCTTGGGAAATTTGTTAGATAACAAAACATTCCATATTTCCATCGCTCTCAGACTTGGTCTGCCTGTGTGTGGAGAGCACATCTGCGTTTGCGGCGAAAATGCTGATATTTATGGCCTACATGGGTTAAGCTGCAAAAAAGCGCAGGGCGTTCTTCTAGACACAGTCAGATAAATGACATTATCAAAAGAGCTCTGATTTTAGCTGAAAATCCTTCTGTGTTAGAGCCTCTTGGAGTTTGCAGAAGCGATGGAAAACAATTACTTTGGGACGCTACTTGCAGCCATACACTTGCAAAATCCTATCTGGACAAAACTTCTAATTTTGTAAAACATCTAAAATATAAAGAGCTTGAAGAACGCTTTATCTTCATTCCTTTTGCTGTTGAAACTTTTGGTCCTTTGGGTGATGAGGCTAAGGGTTTTATTAATGAAATTTGCAAAAAAAATACAATGCAAAAAATCTCGAAGTTTCATTATCCAAAAATTGGTTTAGCTGTGCAACGGGGTAATGCAGCATCGGTACTAGGAACAATCCAGGAAGACCTAGGACTTGATGAAATTTATAATTTTTAAATATAGATTAAGTTATTTATTTAATTTTAGAATATTGTTATTTGGTATGTAGTGAATTATTATTAATATATTAAAAAATATGTGACTTATAAAAAAAAAATCCCGAGACATTCAATTTTTTTTTTATTTTTGGCTAAAAAAATAGTTTGGCCAATTTTTACAGCGTTTTGGACCAAATCCCAGTAACCAAACTTGTTTAATTCCAGATTGGACACCTTTTTATAAGTTTATCCTGTAAAATAAAAGGTGTTTTATCATAAAAACATGTACAGGGTTTTCCCATATAATTGTGCACCCCTTTAAAATCTTTATTTTTATAGATAGAAAAAAATAGTTTATATGAAAGTTGCAGGATTTTTCATGAAGATTTTCATGGTGTAAGATAGAAAAACAAATGATGATCGGAAAAATTAACAAATCACTATCAACTTCGTTATTTTAAATGGAACACCCTGTATATGATTGAAAATTCAAATTCTGCTAATTTTCCTCTTTTCAAATATATATAACTTATCTGTGTTCGATAAACGAGTTGCAAGTTTTTGAATTTAAAATCTGTTCTTATAAGCCATAGTTAGCCATGGATACAACCCAAAATTGACTTCTGTCAAATATTTATATTTTTGTTTGGTTTCCAAGACGAACCATGGCTAACGCGACTTAACTTTGCCAAACTTTGGGTTGTATCCATGGCTAACTATGGCTTATAAGAACAGATTTTAAATTCAAATAACTTGCAACTCGTTATCCGAACATAGATAAGTTATATATATTTGAAAAGAGGAAGATTAGCAGAATTTGAATTTTCAATCATATACAGGGTGTTCCATTTAAAATAACGAAGTTGATAGTGATTTGTTAATTTTCCAAACATCATTTGTTTTTCTATCTTACACCATGAAAATCTTCATGAAAAATCCTGAACCTTTTATATAAACTATTTTTTTCTATCTATAAAAATAAGGATTTTAAAGGGGTGGCAATTATACAGGAAAACCCTGTACTTTGGCGTCTTTGGCTGTGACCAATCTCAAGAAGGAGTATTTTAGGAAAGTTAATGCATTTTTCAGGTCAGTTCCGAGAAGGGTGTCATAATTTAAAAACTAGTAGTTTCCGACAAAATTTGACTTTAGATTTGTGATCAGCGCCCTAAAAAACCCCCGTATACTAAATTTCAATAAAATTGGTCGTGGGCCTGATAAATAAAAAATTACCCAAATTGTTTATAATTCTACGAATATTGCAGAAACCCTCACATAAGTAGACTGTCGTTATTATAAGTTTTTAATTTCCAAAGTTTGTTTACATAGTCCATTTTTTTCAACAGATACCTTGAGACCGAAAACAACAGATTAAGTCGAGAGATCCAAACGTCTCAAGAAACCGTAACAAGAGAAGTCTCAAACATCAAATCTATGTATGATCACGAACTCAGTGATGCCCGCAAGCTCCTAGACGAGACTCACCGTGAAAAAGCCAGGTTAGAAATCGATGTCAAACGTCTTTTAGATGAGAATGATGAGCTAAAAACAGATCTAGCGAAGAAAAGCAAAGATCTGGTCTTGCAGAGAACTCCGCTAGGATCTACGAGACTAGATGCAATGAATTGCAGCTCAAGTACAATCAAGCCAATGCCGATGCAAGAAGGCCCGAGATGACTTGAAAGATATGGAGAAGGAGAGGGATAAGTTGAAGAAGTTGCTGGACGAACACAGGAAACAGTTGGAAGAAGAGAGTCTTGCTAGGGTCGAGGTTGAGAATCCAATCAGAGTTTGAGGGAAGAGTTGTCTTTCAAAGACCAGGTAAGTGAGGAGATTTTGTGTATTTTTTTAATAATTTTTGAAAAATGGGTTTGAAATCTTGAGTCGTTTTACGGGGTCAACACTTTTTTGGTCATATCTAGGTGAAAAATTAACATTTATTTTTTGATTCTGTTTGTTTTTATGGCGCGTTTATGATAAAAAATGTCGTGAAAGGAAAAAATAAAGATTTTGATAGCTTTTTTACCTTTAAAAGTTGAAAAAAATATTGCTTCTATTTTAACTTTTTTTGAT
The DNA here is from genome assembly GCA_019359885.1 of Listronotus oregonensis. Lineage (NCBI taxonomy): Eukaryota > Metazoa > Arthropoda > Insecta > Coleoptera > Curculionidae > Listronotus > Listronotus oregonensis. The sequence goes on from JAHBCN010011824.1 coordinate 15,916, forward strand.
GTTTTTGATATATTTTTTTAAATACATAAAAAAACGAACAATTTGAAAAAAATAATTAAAAAGGTCAATTTTTCAACCAAAAAATAACGAAAAATAACGATTTTTTTGTACTTTCAAAATTGATTTTTTAATTGAAATATTAATTTTTTGATATTTTCGCTATCATCACCTTAAATCCGTCGTAAAACAAAGAATTAAAAAGAAATAGTGATGATATATCAATTCCTATTTTTTATGGTCAAAAATAGGGTTGACCCAAGGAAGTTTAAAGGTGTATGGAAGCCCAATACTGTAGAACAAAATTGTCCAGGCGTGCAGGGCAGCGGGAATAGGGGGGTTGGCCCCGCGGAATTTGCGCAATGAATAGTAGGTCAGGGCCGGACTTCCATAATTCTTTGTTACTATGTATAAAGTTGACATCATCAAATGTCAAATTCCAACATTCACTGTTTTTTTTTTAATTTTTTGCACAAAATTGTTGGTTATTAAAGGATACTACTATAGAATATTTAAAATTGTTGTGTAATATTGGATTTTATATCATCTGATATAATATGGAGAGAATAGATGGCGCCACTTTACTGCCTTCTATTTAAATGGTCAAATTTTTGGAAGTTTTGTATTTTTACCAAAAATCTTTGTAAATAAATAAAAACACGATTTTTTAAAATAAATTTCAAACATTGTATGATAGTATTATGTACTTATCACCAATTTTGTGATAAAAGAAGGGCAAATAGTGTAAACGAGTTTAATATAATCCTAAGATTCTGGTCGTACATTAAAAAGTGAAAATTTTTATAACTGCTTTTTAGGCATATACTTTTCACTAATAACAAACATTTATGAGACAGAATAACAGTGGTTAAAAATGTTTAGTAACCTTTGGTACCTGAGTATCCATTGTAACAGTATCCTTTAAATATTATGTGTGTACAGTATGTCAAGCTTAAAAAGTTGATAATGCAAGATTAAGAAACCAAAAATCTAATTTATTTTTAAACAAATGGTATTGCCAATTACCAAACAAATACAGAAAAGGCAAAAAGGAACTTTAACATAAAATTGTACTTCCTTTCATTCAATTAGAGGGACCTGTATATATTAAAATTTGCCTGGTCTGCCCAGTAATCAATAATTTTGATCCTTTAAAAGAGTGTACTAAATTATTAAATGAAATAAAAGTACCTAAATGTAAACCTTATTTCTTTTTAATAATCCACAGAAATACACAAACATTGTGGAAATCATCTAAAAGATAGTTAAGATTGCCTTACTTTTCTCACTAATATTTCCTATGAAATTTTCATTTTTTATTATTCATAATTGATATTTTATTATTTATTCGGTTACCTAACGTTACGTCTTATAAGAAGCACCTAATTTAAATATAAGAAATACTTACCTAAAGTTAAAAAGACGGGTATTGTTACCCTTGGATTTGCAAGACAAAACCATGCAACCTCTAGTCATTTTGTTACTTACATTATAAGTAACAAACAATAAACACAAAATTATAGTCACAATTTAATAAACACTAATCACTAAAATAAGAAGGTTTTTATCAATCCAAAAAACGGTACTCCGGCTCTCATAAAAGTATAATGTGTTCTGCTAACTTCACACTGATTTATCAGTGTGTAAGTAGGCAACACATTAAATTATTTCGTGGAATTTTTTATTGCGCAGAATCGGCGGGGCCAACTCTGACAGTTATTTTCATGCTGGGCTGGACATTTTTTGATCGAATGGGCCATAGCATTGGGCTTCCATACACCTTTGAACTTCCTTGGGTTGACCCCACTTATAAATAATTACCAAAAATCCTTGTTAGTCCAGTAAATGAAGGGACAAAGCTGTAAATAAATCTGTACAGTTTTCCCTTGTGGCGCAATTCTTAGGTCTTATTTATCAACATTAACAGGTGGGAAAGGGAATGGCCCCCAAGCTAAAAAAATCTAGATCGCCTTGTAATATACAAAAATGGTCTTTATTTTTTTTCGAAAAATCGATAGTTAAGTTTTTGAGATAACGGGATCCAAAAGTCCCCTCATTTCAGCTGCCGCTCTACCGCTAGAATGCCGCTATCTTCATGGATTCACTTATGAGCGGGCGGACAAATTGTTCCATTACTCGGGCAATAATGTACATTTTTTAATCATTCAAAGTTCATCAGAATGGGAAAACCCGTACCTATCATTACATATGAGTTCGGGTCCATTCTGACTTTTCTAGAATATTAAAAAAGCGGTCAAAGTTTTTTTTTCACAATATTTTGAGAGTATTCCATTAATTTATTGATATTTTTGAAAAAATGGTTTGTTATTAACATTTCATTTTTATAATGAAACCTTAGCAAGTGTTCAATGATCCCAGAAAATTTCCTTTACCATCTTTCTTGCGTTAAAATCAAATATTAAAAATTTTAAGTTGTCTGGTGAAATTTATTATTTTCGCGCATTTTTTCAATTTCTTTGGTGAAAATAGGGAACATATTCAGTTTTTTATTGCAAAAATTTTAGTTAGAGTTATTAAACGTGTAAAACACAAAATATTTTTTTTGTAAATTTTTAGCACAATTATGACAATAATATTTTGATTATTTTTTGTATGGTAAACCAGTCAGTTCCTAGTAGAAAAATGCGTAAACAAACCCATACTTGTCAAAACTGATATTATTTAATTATTAGATAAGTATGTAAAATTAGGTTGCAAAATCTTAAATTTTTATCAACTGATAAGAAAAATGGTGTTATTTTTATTTTTTTAAGGGTTACCTTAATTTTTATATTTCTTTGGATGTTTTTCTTATATTAAATGTCACCTATACCATGTCAATTGACACACATATTATTTTCACAAGAAAATAGCGCAAAACGTTCCCATAGACATAACCTAAAAAGTTCTTAAGAGGACTGGAGCCTCCCAAAAGAGAATTTTGAAAATGATATTTTCAAGTATTTTTACATTTTTGTGAGAGAAATTTACATACTTTTCTTTAAAAAAGTCTTATAAAGTTGCAATGACAACATTTTTTATTCACATATTGGCTGAGGAAAATGGAGATATTGCCCCAAATTGTTTATTTGTTACTTCAATTCATTTTTTTCTTCTATGATTATCAAGTCTCCTGAAAAAAATACAAATTAATATCACTAAAAAGTAGACCATGGAGTTTGTTAAACTATTCAAAACCTCTTTAAACTAATTTTTCTGCTATTCCAGCAGAAAATTTGTTGGCAGAAACTCAAAAAAAATATAAATATTGAGGAAGTTTAATTTAATAATAAAGTTTTTATGCTTGAATTGTATTTTTAGTAACATTTGTTTAAAAATAAACTGGAGGTATGAAAGGAGTTGGTGTAAAAATATGTCGGAATTTCTGATGCTGTTAGGAATTAAGTCTGGTCTGTTTATTATTTAGAAATAGTGCAAAATAGTTTATACTATTTTTGAATAATAAACAGGCCTTTAATGTCTGCCATCTACTTATAATATATTTTAAATTTTGACATTTAAAAGTGAACTTTTCAAAACTCATTGTCGTTGTCAAATATCTGATTTTTCATAACTAGTTAACGAAAAGTAAAATTTTTCGCAACTGGTGATGAAAAGTAAGATATTTGACAACGTCAATGAGTTTTGAAAAGTGCCACTTTAAATGTCAAAATTAGAGAAAATTAAAAATAATCATAGTCCAGTAGATGAAGGGACAAAGCTGTAAATAAATCTGTCCAGTTTTCCCTTGTGGCGAAATTCTTAGGTCTTCGGGGATGCTTTCGAGCGAAAAAAGTTTATTAACATTAACAGGTGGTAAAGGGCTGAAAATGGCCCCTCAAGGCCCGAAAACTGGCATTCCGCTCATATCTGCCAAAATATGCGAGTTGGAGAATTTTTGTTTAGACAAAAAATGAAGATCGCCCTGTAATCTACAAAAATGGTCCTTATAATATTTTTCGAAAAATCGATAGTTTTCGAGATAACGGGACCCAAAAGTCCCCTCATTTCAGCTGCCGCTGTACCGCTAGATGCCGCTATCTTCATGGATTCACTTATAAGCGGGCTGACGAATTGTTCCATTACTCGGGCAATAATGTACATTTTTTAATCATTCAAAGTTTATTGGAATGGGAAAACCCGTACCTATCATTGCATATGAGTTTGGGTCCATTCTGTTTTTTCTAGAATATTAAAAAAAAGCTGTCAAAGTTTTTTTCACAATATTTTGGAAGTATCTTATTAATTTATTGATATTTTTTGAAAAATGGTTTGTTATTAACATTTATTTTTTATAATGAGACCTTAGCAAGTGTTCAATGATCCCAGAAAATTTCCTTCACTATCTTTCTTGCGTTTTGATAAAAAAATGTTTCGCCCATCTGCATTTTTTAGCCGTTTCCGGAGTTCTAGCAAATCTGTATGTTATGGATTTTTCGACGGCCGTTTTTGCGAAAAATATTGGTGTTGCGAAAAAAATGGTAAGGACCATTTTTGTAGATTTCGAGGTGATCTTTCATTTTTGTCTGAACAAAAATTATTAATTCGCATATTTTGGCAGATATTTATGGGAACACTCATTTCTGGGATTTTTGGCTATTTTCAGAGATTCACACGTCGGAATCTCGTGATAAACTTTTTTTCGCTCAGGAGAATCCGCGAAGACCTAAAAAATTGCCCAGAAATGAAAACGTTTGATTTATTTAAGTTTTTAATTCAATTTTTAATGAACATATTTTGTTTTAAAAATCTCGAAAAAATAGTTAAAATTGAGCATTTTTTGAAAAAATTATAACATAGATCTTTTAAGTGGAAGCTGATTTGGAAAATAACTATTAATTTTTTATTACTTTTTATGTAGTTTTAAATCTTTGATATTTAATTTAATAAAATAATAAAACTCTAATTTATATTTAAGAAACACTTGTAGTGACATTATCAAAAATAAACTGCAAATTTATAATAATCGATAAAGAATGTGTGCAATTCGCAGAAAGGACTGTTTGGAAATAGATAGTGACATCATGTATTTGCGTTTAGGTGGGCGACAATGAAAAGTGTGTTTATATCTACTGTAGGTAACCTTTCAAAACCGGTGAAAAATACAAATACTCTATCCGGTGTTTACCTACACACTCTTGGGTAAATAAATATTATGAAGTATGTACAGAGTGAAACGAGGTAATGGTTATTAATGTTGGTAATTATTTTTCATTTATATGCGTCAAATATACCAAATTTTTGATAACATACAGTGTGTCCCACATTGGTGGGGAATGTATGGGGATCTTGAAAACCACGAGAGATAGAAAATCGGTTAAATGGGGAAAGTTTTGAGCATTATGTTAAGTAAACTAGTCAGTTTACTACATGGTTTTATCTATTCAGGTTTTTGAGAAATTTTGAAAAAATCTGAAACATGCATTTTCAAAAATCGGTCATATTTTTTTTATAAGTGAAAATTTTTCAGATCTATAAAAACTTCAAGGCAACTTTTTTTGTAGAATATGACCGAGTAGTTTTATTTTTAACGTTTCGGGTTTTTAGAATCATCATCAACTTTATTTTTTCATATGGTCGCCATATTGGGTTTTTACGCAGCCAAATAGTGCTTTTTATTCTGATTTTAACAATGTATAGCATGTTATAGTTTAGGAGTTTATAACCTCATCTACTTCAAAAAACAAATATTTTCTCAGTTGGCCTTTATTCCGGCGAATGTCATCTAGCGTCATTGGCAGCAGAAGAAATGTTAATATAGCTGCGCAAACGTATTTCGACAATTTTCCTGAAAGGCAGCATCCTAAACTAACATACTTTTGAAAACTGGTTACAAATTTGCTTAAATTCGGAAGTTTTAAAAAACCACGACCTAAGAAGTACGTTGAAGAAAATCGACAACGAGATGCTGCAGTTAACCAACATTTTAAAGAAAATCCAACATCTTCAGCCAGGGATGTTGATAGAAAGTTTCACATACCTAAGTTAACCATTCATAGGGAAGTTAGTTGTGGTTGAAAGAAATGAACAACATTTTGAATTTTAAGTCGTTATTTTACATCTTCATTTTAGTAGAAATAGTTTAGCTACTTTTCATTGTTTTTGTTTTCACTTGTTTCAATTAACTTGTTACGTGTAGTTTTGTTGTAACACGGTATTAACGTTATAGCTATTTTTGCGAAACCCATTTCTGTAAAATGTCTGTTCAGCTTATCTATTTTGCCAATTACTAATATTTTATTGTTTACAAAAAAATGACGTTCGCCGGAATCAAGGCCAACTGAGAAAATATTTGTTTTTTGAAATAAATGAGGTTATAAACTCGTTATAACATGTTATACATTGTTGAAATCAAAATAAAAAGCACTATTTGGCTGCGTAAAAACCCAATATGGCGTCCATATGAAAAAATAAAGTTGATGATGATTCTAAAAACCCGAAACGTAGAAAATAAAAATTGACTACTCGGTCATATTCTACAAAAAAAGTTGCCTTGTAGAAGTTTTTACAGATTTGAAAAATTTTCACTTATAAAAAAAATATGGCCGATATTCGAAAATGCATGTTTCAGGTTTTTTCAAGATTTTCAAAAACCTAAATAGATAAAACCATGTAGTAAACGGGATTAGCTTACTAACATAATTGTCCAAAACTTTCCCCATTTAACCGATTTTCTATTTATCGTGGTTTCCAAGATCCCCATACATTCCCCACCAATTTGGGACACACTGTATATTGACAATCGAACCTGTGTATATTACCAAGAAGGTTTTTGCGTATTTTCCTTCCATAACTTCGTTATCGTTCCATATAAAGCAATGAGATTTGGTATGTAAATTCACATAAGTATTCTAATTTCCTGTGAAGAAATTGAGAAAGTTATATCAAGTGGTTTCTGAGATATTGAATTTTGAAAATCAGCTTCTGACTTATCGACTCATTAAATTAGGCCGAAATTTGTGGATAGGATCTTGGTCTTTATTTTTACACAAGCGTTTTTATTGGAAAAAAATACTCAGTCTCTGGTCCAGATTTTGAAAGCAAAATTTGACAATTGATTAAACCCATTCACTGAATAAACAAAAATACGAGGTAGGTTTGAAAAGTCCGTGCAAAAATAAAAACTACTTACTTGTTTGGGGTAAACCTTTTTTATTTTTCTACATAGTCTCCTTTTAGGCTTATACACTTCGTCCAACGATGTTCCAGTTTGTTGATCCCTTCCAAATAATAGGATTTGTCCAAGTCTGCAAAATATCGATCAGTGTCTGCAATCACTTCCTCGTTTGAATAGAATCTTTGTCCCGCCAGCCATTTCTTCAAATTGGGGAACAAATAGTAGTCCGAGGGAGCCAAGTCTGGAGAATAGGGGGATGTGAAACGAGTTGGAATCCTATTTCCATTAATTTTTGCGACCACAACTGCTGAGGTGTGTGCTGGTGCGTTGTCGTGATGGAAAAGGACTTTCTTGTGGGCCAATCGTGGGCGTTTTCTTGCAGCTCGGTTTTAAACGGTCCAATAATGATAAAAATATGCACCTGTAATAGTTTTACCCTTTTCCAGATAGTCGATAGGATTATCTCCGCGAATCCCAAAAGACAGTCGCCATAACCTTTCCGGCCGAAGGAACGGTCTTCGCCTTTGGTGCAGATTTCCCCTTGGTAACCCATTGCTTAGATTGTTGTTTGGTCTCAGGAGTATAGTAATGAATCCATGTTTCATCCACAGTGACGAAACGACGCATAAAGTCCTCCAGATTCTTCTGGAACAGCTGCAAACCATCCTTGCAACACTTCACACAATTCCGTTTTTGGTCAAGCGTGAGCAATCGTGGAACCCATCTTGCGGATAGCTTTCTCATGTCCAAATGTTCATGTAAAATATTATGTACCCGTTCAGTCGAGATGCCCACAGCACTAGCGATCTCACGTACCTTAACTCTTCTGTCACCCATCAACATATCATGGATTTGATCAATGATTTCTGGAGTCGTGACCTCCACAGGCCGTCCAGAACGTTTAGCGTCACTTATGCTCATATGGCCAGTCCACTGACCTCAATATGGACCGGTAAAGGGTATCAGATGCGCGGTTCAAAAGTGAGATTTTATAGGCGAAAAAATGTGTCCGTGCGCCGTGGCTCTAGTCATCTCTTAGGGTCCTAAATCATGCGCAGAACGGACTAGCAGATCGATTTTATTTACAAATCCGTCGCCGGCCAGTTCCGTACTTCGTCAATTGATGACTTAAACAAAATATATATTACACTGGTTAAAAAAACCATGATTACTGGTTTTTTGAACCAGTGAAACACATTGGTTTGTTTAGATGTTGTTCTTATTCAAAAATAAACATATTATCCATTGTCAGCTCCTTAAATTCCTCTAGTTCTTCTGAATGTTACAGCTATGGAAAGCCACAAATTTTTGTACTGGTTCACAACTGATGCGTTGTAGTTAATAATAATAAAAAATTGCGAATACGACTGAACATGACTCTTGTGGCTTATCTAAGAATTAACTTTGTTTCATCTATGTAACACAATCATAATTGAAAAAAATCACTATAATTATTTATTTCGGATTTAAAAATCTGAACAAAAAATGTATTGCATTAATCTAAAAAGTCAGTAATAGATTACAACATAAAACATATTCCCTTGGACATATACCTACTAGAGGCACTCTTGCCGCTTGGAAAACGATCATTTGTGCAAGAAAGAAAAATTAGCGGTATAACCTTTTTCTCCCTCCAACGTGATCATTGGTCGGTGATAAGAATATATATACCGCGCTCTGCGTGCTGATTTGTCGGTCTCTCCGCGTCGATCTATCGGCACTATGGTTGGAGCCACGGAGAAAAGTTTATTCTATGATTCTTTTTTCTCTTTCGCACTGCCAAACGGCAAGGCTGCCTCTAGTAAATAAATACTCGTTTTGTATAAATACATTTAAGATGTTTAGAATATCCTTTTATCGCTATCGAAAACATAAGTGTAAGCAGGAAAAGAGTTAACGTTATTTGTATAAACATTTTTTACCCTTTTGTTTATAAGTCTGTTCCAATCTCGCAAAAACCGTTTATTGCATCCCTTTACTGATCCCCAAGCAAAGCAAAACCCTTTAAATATATAGAAAGCGTTCAAACTCCGTCGTTTTTGAACTGACATAAAACTTGTAAAGTCGACAGTCACGCGTTTAATAAATTCTAACAGTTTCCAAACCATTTTAAGGCGGTACAAAAACTGGGTCTTGAAATTAACCCTATCTTTTATTAGCCCCTATTTTTTCTGTTTATATTTTGCAATATTAATTTTGTTAACTCATGGTTTATCTTACTACCTAACATAATTTATATATGTATAGAAACGCAAAATAAAAGAATTTAGTATCTAAATATATAAAAAATATATTATATAAATTAAATTAATGACATACAAATTTCTAAGTCCGAACGGGTCCTGCTTTTTAAATACGCATGCTTAATGACACTATCGTTTGTTTAGTGCGCGAGGTCGTAAACTTGCCATAAATGCGATTAGTCATTATATATCTAAAGTTAGGTTATCTATGGGCCAGTCCGAAAATTTTGAAACCACTTGTAACCTGTTCTAATGGAAGGTGCAGAGTCACCATATTGTTTATCAATCTTCTCTTTAGTCTTCTGAGGCGAACCCAAGGAATTTTTTGGGGCCCCAATTTTTGAAAAAATTGTCCACCGGGCAGGGCACAAGGGGGGTTCAATGGGGGTTTGCCAATAGTATGGGTCGGGGGAACTCCAAATTTTTTTTTACTATCTATAAATTAACATCAAATGTCAAATTTAAAATTCATTTTTTTTTTTTGGACAAAAGGGTTATTCAACGATATCCTGTAGAATTTTTAAAAATTTTTTAAAATTTTATTCTCTGATATAATATAAAAGAATACTTTACAGCCCTCTATTTAAATGGTTGATTTTTGGGGGAGTTTTGTATTTTTCCCCAAAAAATCTTTGTAAATAAATAAAAAAATTTTTTTTAAAATAAATTTTAAACTAAATTTTAAATGAAATAAAAGTACCTAAATTAAACCTTATTTCTTTTTATAATCCAAAAAACCCAAAATTGTGGTAACATCAAAAAATTAAAATTTCCCCTTTTTTATGTATTTTAGAAATTTTATTTTTATTATTAAATTTTGGTTTTTATTTTTGTTTAAGTTACCCATGAAAACCAATTTAAATATTATTCCAAAAAAAAAAAAGGGGGCCCATTTAAAAAAAATAAATCCTATTTTTTTCGAATTAAAAAAAACAATCACTTATATCAAATTAAAAAAATAACAAAAAAAAAATTTTTTAAAAAAATTTTAAAAAAAAATCCCGGAAAAAAAACCAAACAATGGCCAAAGGGCCCCCAAAAAAGGGATTGGGGGACGACCCAACTTTGGAGGACAATAAAGCGCCCGGGGGAATTAAAAAAATTCCCTCATAAAAAATTTGCCAAGAATTGAATGTTTAAAACCTTAAATTTTTTGGAAATTGGAAACCAACCAATTGAATTATTTTTTATGGGGGACTTTTTTAAAGGGCCTACATTGGGTTATTGGGGGCCCCACAAATTTTTTTTCCCTTTTTAAAAACCCCCATTAAAATCCAATGCTTTTCAAAATGCATAAAAACATACCCGATAGCCCGGGGGATTCTCATTTTCATGGACTTTTAAAATTTTTAAAAATTTCAAAAAACCTTAAAAAAAAACTTTTTGGAAATTTCCCAAAAAAAAAGGTTTAGGGGTTCCCCCTTTAGAGTCTGAATTTTTGGGTTAAAAATTCAAATTTTTAAAAAGGGTTTTTAAACACTAAAATTTTTTACATAAAAATCCTTATAGAAGAGAAAAAAAAAGCAAAAAAAAATTTTAGTTTTTTAAAAAAAATAAAAAAACCCGGGGAAAAAATTTACCTAAGCGACCCCCCCTCCCTTTTTTAGTAAATATCGATTTAACCCATACTAATAAACACATTTATTCTCTGACCATTCAATGACACATTTCAAGAACTTCACTTTATCATTGGCATATCTAAATGAAATAGTAAATAATGTTTATTTTTTAATTTGCAGCTGTGGTCATATTTATTTTTATTTTTTAACTATTAATTAGATATAATTATTGTATTAATTATATTTTTATTCGAAACAGTGTAAATACTGTGAATTTCTAGTTTTTATTTCTTAAGGATGACACGATATACAGGATGATCAGTAAATTTCGCATCATCTTGTCGCTCCAGAATTATAGCAAGACAACTATAGTCTAATTATTTTAGAAAAAAAAAGGTCATTTTTTAATTAATGTTAAAGATATCGACTGCGCATGACTTGGAATAAAACCGTAGATAACTAAAATAAAAAACCAACCATTTTTTTTAGGTAATTTTTTTTCAATAATTATTAAAAAAGGGTCTTTTTTTTTTTTTTTTTTAATATAACAAAATATGCTGGCTATATCGCTTTACTCATAAAAGACCGTTTGTAGAGAATTCAAAAACCTATACTTCAAGTCCAAAATTTCTGTCAATGACGCATCGCTCGCCTTTAGAGTGCCCCTTGGTGGGGCCAGGGGAAAACAATTCCAGTGGCGTGTGAATTTCAGAAAATAAAGATAAAAATTTCTTCAAAACATGAAAATATTTTTCACAAAAGTTATTTTCCCACATTTTCATCAACCCTTTAAAATTTGTAACAAACCATTTATTTTTGGGATAATTCGGGAAAAGAAAATGTAATTTTTTTGCTTTTAATTTTTACACCTCCTATTTTGGAAACAGAGCACAAATTTTTGGCGATTTCTCAACGTTTTTCCAAAAAAAAACACTTTTTACTTTAATTTTACCTTTTCCGATTTTATTTTGCTACATGCAAAAAAAAATAAAATTTCAGTCTTAACATAAATTAAAAAAGATGTAAAAAAAGAACGATAGACAATTCAAGTTACACCGACTTGTAATTCACCACCGATCTTGCAAAAATTTTTTAAATTTAAAAACGATATTTAACGCATTGCTTCATCAAAAAAATCCACTATAAGGAAAAGAAAGCCCTGGGTCATCAGCTTGTAGAATCCAATAACTATTTCGGGTTTTTTGGGTTTATATTTAGGTTTATATCAAAATTTTTTATCAAACATTGGGGCGAG
>JAHBCN010011825.1:0-28074 GCA_019359885.1 Listronotus oregonensis
GCCGTCATTATTTTAACGCTTGCATAAGACCTTAAGATACATCTCATCCACGTAAGCAGGTTCTAAGTCACGTGGTTCGCGAAATATGACAGTTGACAGGTGGCATTTGACAGCTGACAGGCGCCATTATTTTAGTACCTGTGTAAGTCGCTAAAATAAACATATTAGACCCACGTGTAAGCCTAATGTTAAAGCATGAAGCCCACAATGATCAATTTACTATAGGGTTACCGTCCTAATCGCTAATTGATCAATTTTGACGATTTTTAAACAGTTGTAGCGCCTTTATGGTTAAAGATGGCCTCATGCGGTTTTCGCTATTCGATAGGTACAACGTTTCGCTAATTTTAAAAAATTTAAACCGCGCGTCTTAGACTCATCATCAGGGTTAAATAACGATTTTCCAAGCCACGTGGCTTTTGACATATGACAGGTGACAGATGACATTTGACATTTGACAGGTGACATTTGACAGATAGTATTGGCCACGCCCTAAATAACGCATCACACAAGATTCCTAAATATTTAATTACGTCAGAGATATTAAGATAATAAGCTCCCCCGGGGGGCGGAGGCGCCAGAACATATCATCTAGGACTACTACTAAGTTTAATTGATCATTTAGATATAGAGGGTGACGACTTGTATGAAGAAAATATACAGTTCCAACCTATGTTGAAAGATTTAAATAATCATGTATGTAAAATTTAAGAATTTTCATTTTAAAATGATTTAACTGCCGTTTATCCAAATTTAACAATAACTATTCGTATTGTGCTCACTTTGCCCGTATCTGTTGCGACCGCTGAATAATCTGTTTCAAAACTGAAGCTTATAAACAGTTATTTAAAATCGACCATGAGTCAAGAGCGGATGACAAATTTATTTATTATCTCCATAGAGTCCTCAGTATTAGATGAAAGTGATATTCACGAGATTATAAAAAGATTTTCCGAACTGAAGGCACGAAAAGCGGATTTTGTATGAATTGGTAGTTTATGCTTTTACCTTCAGCTTCTTATATTATTACACCAAACAAGTTTTTTAGTAAATCATTTTAAGAATACCTATTTTGTTTTTTCTCCTGTTGTGTCTGTAAGAATTTTTAATAATTTTTTGTTTTGCTACAATAAATAATTATTGTTTATTTTTATTTAGGTCGTTTTATTTAACAAGACTTAATTTAATGGTTTATAAAATAACGTGTTTTTTGGGCGCCACTAAAATTTTTGCACACAGGCGCCACCACATGTCGGCGCGGCACTGCCTCTATTTTCAAGAACAATGCAGATATTTTTGCGAAATTTGGGATTTGTCGATAAAATTTAATCAAATTCACAAAAAAAATACATCAACTCTTTTTGAAAATTTTAAAATGAAAGTAGCATCTGGTACATATTTGAAATGAGTTTCATGTCTCACTTTTTTGGTAAACAATTTTAAAAATACTAAAGCCGCCACTGGTATTACGTTAAAATTATTGTTCAAAACTGCCAAATTATTGTTGTTTCAGACTCTTAGCTTTTAATATTATTCTTATCTTAACGTTATTGTTGTTTTGATAGGTTTCTATTAAAGATAACCTTCCTATTTCGGTAAAAATAACTGGAGCATTCTATTTTATATAGCAATGTAACGTGTAGCGCAAAACTTGAATATCTGGCAACGGTGTAGATATTATTGTTTAACTGCGCATGCCCAGAAGATAAATAATAATTTGGTAAACGCCTTTTTAGCGATTTTAAAGATATTTAAGCGTTGCGGACCTTTTTGCTGAAAATGCGATGTTGTCATATTTCAGCAACTAGAGTGTTACTAAATTTGGCACGCCCAATTCATTGCAATAAATAGGACATTTCGTTTAAGATAACAAAATGATTACGCATTACACATCACTGAAAAATTTGGCAACACTGCGAGTAGTGAATAGATGAGTGTGACTTCTCCTCCTCCTCCCATGTGTAACATTCTAAACCACCTCCTGCTATCAATCACATTCTAAGCACTTCCTCCTATCAATCACATTCTAACCACCTCCTCTGATGTATCACATTCTAACCACGTTAGAGAATTGCCAAAATTTACAAATATAGTAATCCCAATTGAAGATGAAAGTGGTGATTTAGATTTGGAATAAGAAGATTTATCAGCAATTGCAAATGTAAAATTAGTGTCAAGTTATGGAACTAACTTTATGCAAAGAATTTTTTGTGTAGTGCAAAATTATGTGGTTTTAAAGACTATTCCAACTAATGCGATTTATTATTTATGTCAGTACTGTTATTTTCTTAAACAATTTAATTTAAAGTTTAAATTTATTCAACAAAATTAAAGATATAAATTAACACCGTATAACAGTCTATAACTAATTTAACTTAAATCTAAAAATTCTCAAAAATTTGCACCTAGATGTTAAAATAGCTGTATGTGCAAATTTAATTGGCATAATGGACTATCAAGTTAATACCCACATTAAAAAAAATTATTATAGCATTAAAGAACTTAAGTGTTTTATATGTGAGAACAACCTATACCAAATATACAATCCAGAACTGTGTTTAATTTGTAATAGTCCCAATAAGACAAATATTGCATTAAATAAAGAAACAAATCAACCAAATATTGAATTATAATAAATGACTGTATATATTATGCAATCTATTTAATTATACTAAACATTATTTTATAAAAACTATCTAATATTTGCTTCATTGTAATTTAGAAAATTAAGTCATAATTCATTTTATTAAGCCCTATTTCTGTATTAATAAAATGTGCACTTATAAATTTAAAACTAAAATAAATCTTTTTTTTATATTAAACTTAATACATATTTTGTTAATGCATCGAAATAAAAGAAACACAAATCCACATAAATATATTTATTATTAAATAAAAAAAAATCAAAAGATTCTTTAATAAATGTGACAAAAAACAAAAAGATGTTATTAGTTACGATTTATCATTATAATAATCAAAAATCAAATTTAAAATAATTTCATATCTCAATATTTTAAAACTAAATCATTTTAAATTCACATCACTTAAAAATCAACATAAATGAAAAACTTTTAGCTATTAAAATTAAACTTAAAGTCTCTATACACTAATAAATGAAAAGTTACCTTATGTTTTAAATAAACCAATTTTTTAAAACTTGAACGTTTTATCTTCACATTACCTAAAATATCTAAACACAGGAAACTTATTAACTTCTAAAAAACTATATTTCAAGTCTCTAAGCAATAAAAAAATCCTTTTGGTCTATATCACTATATCGCTATAAAGTCCTCCCAGTAATCACGTTCTTCAGCAGGAATAGCCTTTTGAACCCGAGGAATATCACTATTTTACATCACTTTGTCTGTTTGGGTTGTAGAGGAAATCGAATTTTCCTGGATAGGAGGATAAAAAATATTTCCTGCCACAATCCTTACACTATTCCCTTCTAAACGCAAAAATCGACCATGCCAAAAATTATTATTATTGTTATTGTTGTTACTGTTATTCATATTAATATTATATGAGATAAGTTAAAATATAAAAAATGTAAAATTATCAAATTTTTAATCTGCTCTGCCAGAGTTACTAAGAGTACAATTCAAAATCTGACTTTACCACATGTCTTAAAATTTCAAAAATTACCGAACTACGCTCGTGCAATCTTAGGCAATTAGACGATCTAAAGCAGGGGTCTCCAAACTACGGCCCGAGGGCCACATCCGGCCCGCGGACAGATTTTGTCCGGCCCGCGGAGAGCTAGCATACTTGAAAACTCCTTTTAGAGAACAAATAATTTTTATAGCAAATTAAACTTAGTTTACTGAAGTATTCTAATTTTATGTTGAATAATTATTAATATGACATCTACATTGATATGGTCATGGGCTAACTCCGCTAACTCATAACATTCTTGTAGGCTTATTGTTATTGTTTTTGTGATAAGTTGGATAAAGAAACACAGAATTGTAATGAGTAAAGACATGTATAATATGCAGAAAATTTAACTTCAGTATATAATAACTAACAAATTATTGAAATGAATCCAACTAACATTTTATACATTTTAAATAATCACATAACTTATAACAAACATAATGACATATGAAATACTAATGAGATTTATGTAATTGAGATTTTCCACTGACAATAGTTTGTAGTTGTGGACTAATTTTACTTGTACCAATTATTAAAAGAGATTTAAGATGCTCATCAGTTAATTTCGATCTGTAAACATTTTTTGTGTACTTCATTTTGGAGAAGGTTTTCTCACACAAATAAGTAGTACCAAAAACAGAAAACAGACCACGAGCAAATTTATGCAAATTATCAAATTGTGTCAGTGGAAGACTCTTATAAAATTCCAACAAAGATGAGTTTTGATATTTGTTCTTAATTATATCACTGCATTGAGATCAATCATTTCCATTTGAAGTTCCGGGGCTAGGGTTTCAATGTCAGTATCAAAAGGATTCTGAAAAATCTTAATTTGATTCGCAATGGCATCAAAGTCCGAGAAACGAGTATCAAAATTTATCTTCAAAGCACTCAAAGTTTCGATTGCAAAATCGCTAGGAAACTCAGTCTCAGTAGTGTGGCTGAATATTTCACATGTTTTAAAACGTGAAAAACATTTACTTCATAGTTGTGATTGAAACAGTCTCAATTTCTTCCGGAATGATTTGATATTAGTGTATAAATCAGGAAGATGCTGGTTTTCTCCTTGCAATCCCAAATTCAGTTCGTTCATATGTTTTGTCAAATCAACATAGAATGCTAACTTCCACAGCCATGGGTTGTTTTGTAATTCAGTAAGAGGGCGATGCTTTTCATTCAAAAAAATTTCGATCACTGCTCGAAGTTCAAAAAAGCGCTGAAGGACTTTCCCACAACTAAGCCAGCGTACGGCAGTATGATAAGGTAAGTCAGTTTCTCCAATCTCTTTAATAAATTGTCGGAATTGTCGGTGATTCAGCCCAAAAGATCTGATAAAATTAACAGTTGATATGACTGGTTTCAGAACGTCAGACATATCCAAACATTTTCCGCACAAAGACTGTTGATGAATGATACAATGTAAGACTAATGGTTTTGAACCACCGTCATTTTCTACAGCCTTTGACACAAGAGCGACCACTCCTTTATCTTTCCCACTCATGTTTTTGCCTCCATCAGTTGTAATACATTTCAAGTTTTTCCATCGAAGGTTCTTTTGATTAATGGCCATTTCAACTCCTTTAAAAATATCTGTACCAGTAGTTGTGCCATGAATACTATACATATCAAGAAGTTCTTCGTGCACTTCATAGCTTTTATCTACTCGAATATAAATCAACACCTGAGCAGTATCTGACACATCCGTTGACTCATCCAAGGCCAAAGAAAACCACTCAAAATGTCCATTTTTGTCGAACAGTTGAGAGGATATATTTTCAGCGATGTTTTCTACCCTTCGAGACACAGTGTTTGCTGACATACTGACAGTTTTTAATAAATTTACCTTTTCAGGGCACATTTCTTCGGCTACTGCAATTATGCATTCTTTGATCATTTCTCCATCGGTGAATGGTTTTCCACGTTTTGCAATTTCAAGAGCCACACGAAAGCTGGCACGAGTTGCAGCCTCTTGTTCAGTTTTGAGTTTTGTAAATGAAGATTGCTGCGATTTCAATCCGCGCTGCATAGCTTCGAATTTTTCTGTCCGCAAACTTCCAGTATATTTTGAGTAATTTTGAAAATGTTTTGTTTCATAATGACGTTTAATGTTATATTCTTTGAGAACGGCTATGCTTTCATTGCAAATCAAACATAGCGCCTTGTTACTGGACTCAATTACGAAATACTGAATGTTCCACTGATCTTTGAATTTTCTGCATTCACTATCAATTTTTCGCTTCTTTTCCATACTACTAATTCACACACAAAAGCAACAATTCAAAATACTGTTATAAAGATGTCTTAAACTTAAACACGCACAAACACGTTTTAAGGAGGTATGCAATATTTTATTTAACAACAGTGTCATAGGAACTGACTTATGGTTGCGCCACTAGCCTTCTTATATATTCCAATTACTGCCATCTAGAAGTGAGTGGAAGACACCAGAACTTTCTCGAAACAACGAGATTATTCTGTACGTGCTATTAGCGCCATCTGTTAGCGATAGAAGGTACTACCTATTTCCGCTTGTGTCCACCAGATGTCGTGTCACGTTACTCCTCATGGCTCGTACTCTACGACTAATCTAGAAATTACAGATAATGACAGGAAAATTAATAATATGCAGTGTTGCCGTTTTGCGGACTTTAGTCCGATTTGCAGCTTTTTTAAACGTTGTGTACTTTTTCGGACTTTTTTTTTCATCAGTGGACTATTTCACTTCTTACCACCGGCAACAATGATAATATGGTTTTGGCCCTCGGAACTTACTGGAGTAATCAGTATGGCCCTAAGGCTGGAAAGTTTGGAGACCCCTGATCTAAAGGATGGCGCAAAGGTTTTTTAAATATGTTTAGAAATAAAGCGACAATTCACGATCAGTCGGCATTTTTTGCGTAAATTTCAAAAAATCATATCTTCGAAAGTATTTACCCTAGCGACTTGAATTTTGGATATATTTTAGATCAAATATTGTACATTATGCCAGAATTATTTTAGAGTTTTAGCTAAGATAGTTTTTTCGTAATAAAAAATAATGTTTAAAAATGTCCGTTTTTTTTCGAAAAAACTCAAAAATTTTCAAGCTTCATAAAAGACTCTGTAGAAATAGTAGAATCACGCTTTGTGTCTCTAATTATAGAACTTATTGCGAGGAATACGGTGACATATCCATTTTTTTGATCGAGGTCATATTTTCAAAAAAAAAATTAAAAATATGACCAAATCTGACAAAAATAAATTTTATTTTTAAAATTTTTTTTAGATGACGGATTTTTTAAACAGAGGACCATTTAGGCACTTTGTGTCCTGAAGTTGCTCTTTCATAATCTACCGACCGCAAGTCAATTGGAAGTATTGTTTTCGAGCTAGAGATGCCCAAATTTGGTCAATTTTTTAGTCAAAAAACATCGAATAAAATTTTTCTATTTATTCGATCATGCCCCAAATCAATGGAGTTCTGAACGGGACAAATTTTGACGTGTGTGCAAATTTTTGTTTCGATAAAAAAAAACCCTGGACAGTTAATTGATTACGCTCACCCCGATTTTTGAAAACTCACATTTTTTGCCAAATCCTGTATTTACCTATCTTCAATTGTTTTCAATTTTTTTTGACATGTGCCCCATTAGGTTTCCCAATTTTCCTGAGAATTTCAACTTTTTATCTCTAATCGTTTTTTTACTATGAATTTTGTCCGAAAAAATGCATTTGCGGCACGAACCCAGCGACCTACAGATGAGGCTAATATACATTCGCCGTCGCGAATGGATAATAATGTAATCTGTGCGAAAATAAGGTATTTTGTATTATAATAATTTTGCGATAAATTCTTTTAAAACGAATGGTTGGATTTTTACAAACACTATAAATTAAGTATAACTTATTTATTATTAAAAGTTAAAATTCACTACACTGCAAGCGAAAATTTAAAAAAAAAATATGCACAATATAAAAACCTATTTCTAAAAAAGCGAGTAAAAAGGTCACAAAAAATATGGCAACTTTGTATGTAGTAATTTAAGTAATAACCATTGGAATTAAAATGGCCTTATTTTGAAATTTATAGGCGAGTATGATATTTGGTCTTATAAATTTAGGGTCAAAAATGTTGATAATTAATTAATAGTGGTTCGTTATTTTTCACTATTTTAATTTAATTTGGTTTTACATATGACTCTCAGGGTTTTTAATATATTAAAGTATTTTCCTAATACCCTGTATATTTTTTAAATTTTAACGAGATTTTTAAAGAGAATAAATTGGATTGTCGTTAGCACCCGACCATCTTTTATACAGCAAGATGTTACAAATTATTCGCACCGTTAAAAAATATAATAATTCCATAAGCGATAATATGGAAAATCCTGTAAAGAGTCCAAGAAGTCCTCCGAAGTTTGAAACAAAATCCGTGGGTCCATAAATCTCGTGTCTTGTGGAACTTAAAAATTGTGGACTATTGAAGTAAATTATCAGTTGCGAAACTGACAATTCTAATCTGGAAAATTAAAAAAATATTGTTAGTTTTAGTTAGTGCTAAAAAAACCTAATGCATTGCATACGTTTTCGATTTTTACACCAGTAACTGCCAAATAATTATTATTGCAGAAACATCTGACAACATAAAAGCTATTTTACCTTATCCATAAGTAGACTAACATTACTTTCTTAATTTTTAAAAATATAAAAAATCTATTTTAATCAGTAAAATTTTCATTTAATCTTGGCAACACCCCTGAAGTGTGAATAAAATTCCTTTTTACCAATCTAAAAATTGCTAAGCAAACAAAGACAGTCGCAAATTTCTCGTGCTGGCGCTGCACAAACCTGCGCTGACGAAGAAGAGCTGCGTCGGAACTATTCGTGTCCCTACGCAAGATCTACATGCAATCAAAACTTAAGATTTCGTGGCGATAACTACGACCGAAAAATAGGTGCATGAGAGTCATAGCAGTCAGCTCCTCCTGGCGCAAGGGAAATAGACCAATAGTAGGGGAGCTAGTGCGTTTCACGCCACCCCTACCCGAGTGAAGATTTTATCTGTCATACGTCAAAAACCACGTGGGTTAGGGAATTTATCTCACGTAGGCTATACCTATTTTAGAGTACTGCGCATGCGTTAAAAAATGGCGGCTGTCAAATGTCATACGTCAAAGCCACGTGGCTTAGAACTGTCACCTGTCAAAAAAACTTGCGCCCTGCGGGGTCTTGGAGCACCACGCAGAGCCCCCACGGACTTAGGGAGCTTACGAGGATAAAACGTTGATAGCGCTGGATGTTGGGAGCGCTGGAGGCCATATGTCAGCTGTCAAATTTCAACTGTCAAACGTCAAAAGCCACATGGCTTAGGGAATTTAGCTCACGTGAGTACTACTCATGCGCTAAAAAAATGGCGGCTGTGAGCTGTCAAATTTTAACTGTCAAACGTTGAAAACCACGTAACTAGATGGCGCAGCAGTTGCAGAATCCTGAAAGTTAGCTTATGTGGATGAGATCTATCTTAAGGTCTTTTGCATGCGTCACCTGTCAACTGTCATATGTCAAAATCTTGCACCTTACATTTTTAAATCTTTCTTACAGATCCTATTAATGGTGAATATCTAACAAGTTTTTCAAGAATAATTAAACAGTAGGCACTTGTGTGGAAAGTGTGGGAGGTTTTCTTTTGTTTCAATTTCTAGTCTTACATCAATAGTGCCAAAATATCTAGATAAGTATGATCCGTTACCTAAAGAATATGTAAGAGGTTTTATATAGTTTGTCCAAGCTAACATTTTTAGGTTGGCAATGCGAATATCCCTACATATTAGTAAATTTTGTTTTTCAGATTTAAGTTGGTTGATATAAGAATTTTAGTCAGGAAAATTTTAATGTCTTAAAAAAATTGTTGTTAGATTACAATAACTAAATTCATCAGTATTTTTTTCTTGCTGTTCATATATTTGCATAAATTGTGAAAGCTTGATAATATTTTATTAAAAATTATCATTTTCGCCTATTTAGTGCAGATTAATAGTTATTTATTAAGTGTTTGTTATTTAGAAATAGTTTACACTTTTTGTACACATTTAGTCCTTAAATACACCTTCAATTAGAGCGCTTAAGTACGTAAAAAAATGTAAAATAGTGTTCACTATTTCTGAATATCAAACAGACCTGTTATGATTTGTTATGGGCAGCAAACTCTTTACAGTTGAATTGAAATATACTGATAAAATATCTCACTATAAGGGATGGTTCGATATCCCTTATTATGCAAATTTACAATTTTTTAAAGATGCCTAAAGATAAGTCGATTTATTTCATCTGATATAACTTCATTAGCTGCTTCCTATATTAAATTATAAAATAAATAAAACAAAACATTAATAATCATTTATTTATTCAGAGTATCATTAACACAATAAGATGCTTATATTTTATAAAATAAATTTATCAAAAACGTTGGAAGGTCGTGTTTAAGGCTTTAGAAGTGGCAGTGTCCACCAGAGGTTTTTATGAAAAAAACAAACGTATGTAATGACGAAAGAAAAATGTATGCAATCTGCACGCAGCAGATACTAGTCTGGCACTCTTAAGATAAGAGAGCAGACAAAGTGGTAGGTTTGGCGTTTTAGCAGCTGGACTGTAAATGGATGCTTGTGAGTTCAAGCATTTTGGCAACTACTGTGGCCATTGATGTAATGTGTTTAAATGAAATAGTCATTTAATATTTAGTTTTTATTAAAAGCAGTAAGGTAGTTTAATAAAGAAAAGCTAAAAAGTTAAAAGAAGATAACTTGTAAATGATTTTTATTACCATTTACCTTATTAATATACTAATAATGTGGGTCCCATAAAATAGGGAACGTCCTATTATTTTTTAATATATACCATTTCAATAGCATTGAATTCACAATGATATGGATGCAAGCGCAGCACTTGATGACCACCCTCCTGAATAAGAGCATCGACGACATAAGATTTTGAGGCGCTGAATCAAGCACCACAAAATCTTTTTGGCGTCGATATTGCAAAAGGAATATTTCGGTTTTTAAACCATTTAACCATATTTTCTTTCTTCCCGCCACTATATCGCCAGTTTTCTAACAACCTACTATGGTAGCTGGCATTACCTAAAATGACTAATGAAGGCCTTTTCAAATTAGGTAGTAGATCATCTCAAACCCACTTCTTAAAATTTTCAGCTTTCATCACGCCATGGTAATCTCCTGTTTTTGTTTTAGATTTTAAAATTCTACTGGCACCATCAACAAATCCTTTTTCTGAGCCAGCATGTAGAATAATGTATCTAAGGAAAATATAAGTATTTCATTAGTTTTTTAATTAAATATACTTTAATGTTTCATAAGAATGCAGCAAGTGTGTTCTGTAGTTTAATGTTGTCTAAGAGCTACAGCTTTAATTATATGTCGTATGTATGAAAGAGACCCTAACTGAGGTATCTACCGAATCTGTCATATATGTGTATTTTTCTCAGGATACCCCTTATGTTTAAAGTCTAAGTATTCACATACTACGAATGTCTAGAGTGAAGTCAGATGTAAATTACTGGTAAGATTTCGTAGTCTCAAAACTCTAGAGATGAAGGTGCGGAAAAAGTGGGAAATGTGAAGTGGACAATAAAGGGATGCATCTGAGTAGACTTTTAATTTGCTCTAATTGGGATATACAAAAGAAGGAATTATGACAGCTAATGCTTAGGAGCAGAAGCTGTAAAAATATTCCTAAAAGAGAAACAGGTCTTCTACAGCTTGCCGGTGTGCAAGAGGAAGCTTTTTTGTAAAACTGTGATAATTTATAAGGCAAAACAAAATTTTATTAGAGGATTGTAAAAGTGGGATTTAAGTCCATGGGCCCTTCAATTTTTCCTTAAGTGTAGGAAAGTACATTTTTTTCTAGCGTATAATTAGTCATTAGAATGTTTTAACTTTCCACTAAAATATACATCGTCATAATGCCAAGACCTGCGGAAAGAGCTGTTCGAGAAGATCCAGGTTTTATCGAGAAACACCCAAAGATTTTTATTTTCTCCTAAATCTTCATTTTCCATAAAACCTTTTGAAAAATTTCCTTCTCATGCGTTGCACATTTGGTTTTTCCATTAAGCCTAAGTTACTTAAAAATTTCATATTTTGCTTCTTATATTGTCAGCAACTGCCACTATGCGATCCTAAAAAATACATTCATAAATATATTTAAATCTTAAAATATTTGGCACATCTGAGGATGTATTTTTAGATTATAATACTCTTAAAACGAGTTATTTTACCTTTTGCAAGATCACTATTCTGATAGCATCATTTTTCAAAAAATATTTATTAGGGTATACTTTCTTATCTTCGACTTATTACAGCTCTGAAGTGTGTTTCGAAGCTTTTCCAAACTGGAAATACAGTAGTCATTGTGATTTATACACTAAAAATATCTATTCTAGTGGTTTTTTCTTAAAACCAATAAAAATAAAAACTTAGTCCAAAATAAAATAAATTATTAAATATAAAAAATGTCAAATAGTCCACACAAAAAAAAAATAAAAACACTGCAGAGTAATCTCTAATCTCACTAATATACTTTAAAACACGAAATAACACACCCAAACACAATAAAAAATTTAATACAAAAATTGAAACGCCGTTAATCCATTACTGGGTGATTTACGCCAATCACCTGATTTTGACGTTGAGTCTAGTAATTTTTGTTTTTGAACATGTAAGCCAACACAAAAATGTTAGCTTGGACAAACTATAACTGATACGGAAAACGAGTACGATCGAACATATTTAAAACATGATTTAACTACCGATCATCTAACTTTTGGTGATTCTCGACTTGAATTTAACAGACCGGATATTTATATTAAAGGAGAAAAATTTACCGGAACTCCTGGACTATATGAACTTTTATTTAAGACCAATCCTTTAAAAAACAAATTGATCGTACTAGATGAGCGAACATTCGAAAAAAAATTTTGCCAACAAATCCTAGCAAGAGAAATTTCAATGAAAAGGAACAACATGTCGGAAATTGAGGTATTAACTACATGCTAACAATTAAATCATTATTTTAACGTATAAAGGAGGAAAATGCAAAAATGCAGAGGGAACGTGATCAGCAGTTACGAATTACACGAACACGACAGCCTCAGTGTTATGGCTTACCAATCGATAGTCATTTTGGTTTCAGACCTCTAACTAGTTAAAAATCATTTTCCAATAATAATAAAATTGACGTTTACTGGGATGATTCAAATGAACTTGTGGATAGATTAAGATTGTTAATGGCAAGCAAGCAAGCTGGTAATAACTCTCATGAAAATGAGATTTTAAGTTTTATTGGAGAGTTAAGGGAACCTGGTATCACTAAATAAACTGAATAGACTTAGTAACACAGTATCATTTCTACGATGATCTTTTTATAAATGTTTTAAAATCTGACTATTACATGAGTCCTATTCCAATTGGAATAATTAAATATGTTAACATTTACTCACCTGTAAAAACTTTTATAAACAAAAAAGAATATAAAGTACCAAGCGATTTACTGCAGCAAGAGTTAAAATTTGATGATAAAATTGCGTTTTTAGGCGATAAACTAAAACCACTTACTAAAATATCTGTTGAGTTTGTAATTAAATATCCTATTTCATAGGTTTTGTATATTTAGATTAAGTATAGTTAGTAGAAAATAAGGGTTCTGTAATGGTGTAACATTTTAATTTTATGTTAAATGAAATGTTAGTAGCAAAATAAATGTTTAAAAACAATATGGATTTTTTAAATTTTAGTTTGATTCCAAGCCTCCACTCTTGGAGAATATTTATTGATGATGAGTATGATTACGTAACGATCTATAACAACAACGTATAGAGGCCCTCCGCTAACGGCCTCATCTCGATAGCCCTAAACCTGGGGGCCTGGACGGTGTAGAACCGTAAGGCGCAAGATTTTGACATATGACAGTTGACAGGTGACGCATGCGTAAGACCTTAAGATAGATCTCATCCACGTAAGATAACTTTCAGGATCCTGCAACTGCAGTGCCATCTAGTCACGTGGTTTTCAAAGTTTGACAGTTGACAGTTAAAATTTGACAGCCTATTTTTTAGCGCATGCGCAGTACTCTAAATTAGGTCTAGCCTACGTATGTTAAATGACGTATGACGTCAAGATTTCTAGATATAGAGCTCCACCGGTGGAGGTAGGCGTAAAACGCACTACACAAATGGGTCAGACGTTGAGCCCGCGGGTCGGCAGAGCGACGAGAAACAGAATGGAGATTACGACAGCGTCTGAGGTTGAATTAACCCGCTGCCAAAAGCGTTTCTTTTCTTTCGATATGAACACGTAAAAATTCTCTTTTATTTTGGGCAGATTGCCAAAATGTTCTCTAATTTTTAATAGAAAAATAATAGTTTTTCTATGGTTATTTACATATTACTTTCTTTGTGCTTTAGACCAAGATATTTGGCTAGCACATCTCTTTCTTCAAACAGTTTATATCAGAAAAGTTGTCGTACAAGAGTGTACATTTTTCTAAGATAGTCGGGCTATTCTAAAAATTTCTCCCTGTCAATTGTAACGTGACATATTCTAAGTAAAGTACAGAGGTAACCAGGAAGAAAGTGTGTAAGGAAAGTGACTTAAAGAACTGTAGCAGGGCAGGATTCAGTTGGAGTGGTGATTACAAAAGTGATTGGTGAATAGTATATTAGTAATATGGATGAGCAGTCAAGGTAACATTTAAACTTTTTGATAATATAATTTGTCAATAAATTATACCAAGTGTCACAGGAGTGACAAGTGATCCCAAAAATTAAATATTTTAAATTTTGACTTTTAAAAATCTGATTTCTGTTGTATTATAAAACAATTTCTATTTGTGCCGTAACGTCATCGTATCTTTACGCCTTATGGACTTCGCAGTCGGGAAGGCGATTCGGGTTTTAAGTGAAATTTAAATAATTTCTTTTACTAAATTCAAGTAAATTTTTGCGCCAAAATCAAGGACAAATTTTATAACATTTCCTTTTACATAATTTGTGAATTTGAGCCCCATTGATAAAAATGTAAACATCTGATATTGTCAGTAGGTTGTAAGTTTATGTTTCAGATTTATAAGAACTTGACAAATTAATTCTAAGACTATCAGTGCCTATTTAAAAGTAATTTCGATCTTTCAGAATTCTGTGATTTTATTAAAGTAAGCTTGATTTACCTAAGGTTTGTTAAGGTCAAAATATTATTTTACTTGAGATTTTTTAAACAAGCGACGTCGCACGACTTAGTTATTTGTATATATTTGTAAAATTTGATTCGATTTGCTGATACGCCCTATTGGCGTATCACACCATATTTTGCGTATTATTTAATTGCATATTGTTTTAAAATAAAAACTTGATTACCTACCTATTCGTTTGTCTTGAATAGCAGTAGTCTTTTTACAGAGGCGTCCAAACCTTAATTTGCTATTTTTCAATACATCTTTAGCAGACAGGCTAAGTGTCTCAACTCTTGTAGATGCGGAATCTTAACGATAGTTATTTCTCACTTAACTGTGACTACTGTTTTTATTAGCAAATTCTGATTAGTTCTGGTTAGATTATCCCTACCATACTTCTTATCGTTTAGCTAGATATTACTTTTGGATATGCATAATTTTCTAGTTACTTGAAAAATTATCTTTATGTCAAATGGTTTTAAGATATTCAATGTTTAATATGCCTATTTTACGCTACTTGACTGATCTAGAAAGGCATACTGAGTAGTTCAATTAGATCTCCATTATGCGTCTATGCTCAACATTGATGTTTACTACTACTATTTAGCCTCATAATCGGGCTTCGTATAACCTCTTTAAGAGCAAAAAAGTTATTCAAAGCCCGATTTATGAGGTGTATAAGTACTTACAGCATAATACAATCAAGTACTGTGAAATAATATCTTGATATTTAAAATAATCAGATATCTAACTCGCCTTTTTTTATGTTATTCAGTTACAAATACTACACCTTAATTTTTAATTCTTATTTTTTACCTTAAGTAAGTGATGGTTTTCAGTTCCTTTTTTAATTTTTAGTTTTAAGAATAAATCTCTTTAGTTTTTTTACTGTTTAATCTTAAGATAAAAAGACTGTGAAATAATATTTTTGATATTTAAAAAATAAATCCTGATATTTTGCAAACTCGCCTTTTTTTAAGCTGTTTTAGTTACAAATACTTGCCCTATTTTTAAAACTTAAGTAAGTGTGCAATGTTGTCTTTAAAGCCTGTAAATGGCTGGGCAAAGTTGTCATTTTGTCAGACAACTTTGCCCACACTGCTTTATATTTTAAAGATGGCTGCTATAAATAGGAGTAGCTGGGGAGGTGGTGTGTCTCAATATATTTTTTAAAATTTATTTTTAACCAGCTAAAATACATATTCAGCAAAAACTGAAAAAAAATGGGCAATATTGTCGGGTTTTACGGTACTTATGTTAGCTATCGAAAAAAAAATATTTCCTTTATTTTTATTAATTGTATTTTATTTCATCTTTTCTTTTGGTACCTTAATTGTACTTTAAAAGCCATTTTTTACAATTTTGAAATCAGTTTTTTTAATATTAGTGTTTGCCTTGACCAGTGGCAGCTTTAGGTTTTGTAAAACTCTTTATTTAAAAAGTAAGATATGGGAACCACACCAAATTTATGCCAAATGTTATTGGCCTCAAGGTAAAAACACATTTTTAAAGAAAGGTTTAGTTTTGGAATATGCAGTTATTATCCTATTTTCCTTAAAATAAGAGGTATCTGAAATATTTGCATAAAAAAATTGTAGGGTTAAAATTTTTTAACTGGCTTTAGTTTTTAGAAAAACCTAGATAATCTAGAAAATAAGATTTAATCAAATTACAAAAAAAATACAAATAGAGAATTCACTTTTGAAACTTAGATTTTTCTCTGAGAAGCACCAAAAAAAAAATCAAGTTTTTTTCGCAAATTCTAAAATGCAATTTTTCTTTATCAATGTGTTCCCCTGAAAGCCAATAGCATCTGGTTTATATTTCGTATAGGTCCCATAACTTACTTTTTATATAAATAATTTTAAATCCCAGAGCGGTCACTGGTCTTAACTACAAATATTTTTAATAGAAAGTATAACAGAAGGGTTTTAAATAGATTTAAATAACATTAAGAACATACCCATCGGTAGAGTACCACGTGTCGTAGATGTCATCGGACCATTCCCAAGGCGTCAAAGAAGACGCAACTTCATATCTTAATTCTGTGCATGATGGTAAACACTCACAACTTGTTATATTCTCCTAATTAAAAGGCATAAAATTAGGTTAATTAAACCACACCCACTTTTACTACAGTATTATTTATAAATAATACCACTATTTCACGCTATGAAAATTTCTACACGTTAAAATAAAATTGCCGGCTCGAAAACAGCTTTTTCTTTATTCAATCATAAACCTACCCGATACAATTCTTAAAGCATACTAACTTAAAAATCTAAACTCTTAAAAAACATTTTAACCATCTGTAGGCCAGAGACAAAAACCACCGACAGTGTCTTGTTAGGCACTGTTTCCACTGGCCACTTTTTGAAGTTGACATCGACGACAAAAAGTGGTTCGTGTGTAGCCGTCCCAACCACTGAAGTGGTCCGACCCAGTCACATTTTGTAGCTATTCCAATGTCGTAATGTGGTGCATATGGACGCCTAAAATTCAGTGTAGCCCATACAACCCAGTAGTTAACATGGTTTCCTACGAAGAAGCTTTACTGCTTTTATTGCTTTAACAAAGACAAAAGCGATATAGAAAATCTCTGAGGTTTTGAGTCCATCCCATTTTTAGGGATCGGCTTCAGTTTGCACAATTTCATACGTATACCAAACACTTCGTAGTTATCCAGATAAGTTTTTCCGTTTTTTGAGAATGTCAACGCGTTCCTTTGAGGAGATTTTATATAAAGTTGGGCCAATAATATTGGACCACAGATACTGTAAGGAGGAGGACAATATCAGCTGAAGAAAGACAGGTTTCGCCTGAATTTCGGCAATAAAGCAATAAACGTGTCCGTGCCAAACGGCTCCTTCTCGATTAGCGACGACTTGACGGCGACAAGAAAGTGGTCGCCTTGCACGTGGCCCGTGGAAAAAGGACCATGCTGCAGTCGGCTTGTGGTCAGTGGTCGGGCTCGACCACTTACAGCGGCAGAAGTTTAATTGTAGGCAACAAAACGCCCGAGTAAAACGCACTACATTTTTTCCATTGCCGTAGAAAAGGGTCAATCGTGAATGATTCGATCACAGTGACCGAATCGTTTATGAATATTGAACGATCGAGTCCCGTACGCTCGCAGTGATCGAATCACTACTCGACTGAAAGACGAAAAGTAACGTAACGAATGAAGTTGTGTTGTCTGGCTGGCGACTGGCTTGGCTTCGCCCGCTCCGTTTGCAATCATTCTTTCGATGACTAGTGTTGTTACCTATTATGAAGGTGTAAAACTTGTCGATTGCCCGAATCCGACCATATCGAAATATTGACCGATCGACCATCGCTGGAACGTTTGGTTTGGTACGATTATAAAAATAATTGATTGAATAAACGATTGAAAAGATTGGATCATTTGAGAAATCGATCAGTGATTCGATCGCCAGTGACTGATCGAGTTACCCATCTCTAAATTGCCGTAAATGGAACTGCAAGTCGGCGACAATAGACTATAAAAGAACCATTTTTGGTCGTCGATGTCAACTTCAAAAAGTTGCCCGTGGAAACAGGGCCTTGTTTAATATACCGCGTCTTGGAATTTTAGCGGCTTGAATTTATTTCCTTTGTCGCTCGCACAAAAACGCCGCTTTCGGCTTTATTTGATATTTTTAACACATGCCTAACTTTTTAGTATTATGTATCTATTCTGAATTGAATCATCTTTATAAAAAAGAAATCTGAATAAACAGTCAAAGGTTTTTTTGTGAATCATGGGCGGCGTGATACAGTTTTAAAAATGTCTTATACTAATTTAATAATTTAAACATTAAGAAATTATTTATTGAGTTTTTATCATTTTAAGTTTTTTTATACGCATGCTGATGTGCTACTCATAATTTTTCTAACTACAATGCTTTTATCAAATTTAGTTCCTTTCTCTGTTGTCTAAAAAATTCACTTTTCGACCACTTTACCACATATTTCTTAATACAGATCTGAAAGCTTTAGTCGGCACCTTTGTGTTGCGTTGCACAAAGGCCGGAGCAGTCTCTATTTGGGGGCGCATTTATTGGACTATGGGAATAGATTTTATTTTGTAATACAAGCATGCAAGTTACTTGCACCATTTCGGTTAAAAAAACAACTTAAATAAAAAACTGTATACGCTGTATGTATTCCAAATCAAACCATCTTTAAAATTATTGTTCTCATGTCTGGGGAATGGCGTGTCCTACAACTCTTATTATCTTTGATTTCATTAAAAAAAGATCTGTTCGTTTTATTAATAATCCCACGCTTACAGAAAAGCTTCCTTCTCTTTCCCACCGACGGGCTGAAAAGGATATGTTGCATTTTTATAAATATTTTTACGGCTTCTGCTCCGATGAGTTGGCAAGTATAAGTCCTCTGACAGATCCCAACAGAACAACAAGTAGTGCCACTTTTATGCATCTTTTTACAGTCCAACTTAAAAGGCCCCGAACTTCCCACTTTCTTCGTTTCGTCATACCCAGAGGGTCTAGACTGGAATCCGCTACTCGCAGAAGTTTTCCTTCTCCAAATATTTAAGTCTTGTGTAGATATACTCCCCTTTACCACACTTAACGGTACGTTAGTATTGAAGCCTTAGCCTTGGTGGACTGTCTGACGATATAAAAAAATGCTTATGTAAAAAATTCTATACTTCTTGTTAAATTTGTTTTTGTTACCTGCATGAGGTGACACTATTTTATTGTACTTTTATAAAAATTATAAATTTATAAAATATTGTATGACCCCAAAACACAAACAGCCAGTTCAAATTATGGTAAGTTTTTAATTTTCTTGACCCTTGCCAATTTCGATGATTTTTTGCATACAGAGGCGCTGATGACAAATCCAAAGTAAGTTTTTTTGACAAAGTTTTATTTTTCAAATATCGATCCTTAAATATAATAATTAGATTAAACTCATTTACATTATCTTGCCCTTCTTTTATCACAAAATTCGTGATAAGTACATAAAACTATCATACAATAATTGAAATTTATTTTAAAAAATCGTGTTTTTAAATATTTTATCAAGAATTTTTGTAAAAATACAAAACTCCTAAAAATAACGACCATTTAAATAGAAGGCTGTAAAGTGGCGAATTATTTCCATATTAAATCAGATGCTATTAAATCCATTACACAATAAATTTTAATATTCTATAATAGTTTCGTTTAATAACCAACAATGTTGTGCAAAAAAATAAAAAAAAACAGTGAAAGAATAGTTAGTTTGAATTTGATATTTGATGATGCCAACTTTATACATGGCACAAATTCCGCGGGGCCTATTCCCCTATTTCCTCTGCCCCGCGCGCCTGCACAATTTTGCTCTACAGCATTGGCCTTCCATACACCTAAAGTTTTTAATTATAAAAAAATATATAACCAGGTAAATAATAATGGATATGAGCCCGAATATGACTTTGGCAAAAGCCTACGGAGTACCTGGTGCGCGCTAAGGATGGTGTAGGAGCTTTACAACAAATCCTTCTAATATCGGCCCAATTTTGTTACTTGGGGGTTTTCGAGGTCCCTGAACATGAATATGGCATTAACAAAGACCTGCGAAGTACCTAGAGCGCGCTAAGGATAGTGGAAACGTCGCCTTCTGGAGTTTTACGACAAATCCTTCTAATATCAGCCCAATTTCTCTACTCGGAGGGGTGTTTGTCGTTTCTGAACACAAATGTGAATTGACAAGGGCCTGTGAAGTAACCGGTGCGCGCTAAGGATGATGTAAACCTAGTCTACCGGAGTTTTACGACAATTCGTCCTAATATCAGCACAATTTTGTTACTGAAGGGTTTTTGTGGTCGCCGAACACAAATATGATATTGAAAAGAGCCTGAGGAGTACCCGGTGCGCGTTAAGGATGGTGTAAACGTCGACAACAATTATTTACATAAAGGCAAAAAATAACAAAAATCGGTTGTTGTACACCACTAGTCAGACATTTTCACTATTAAAATTTGTTTTGCAAACTCTGGACATTTTTTTCGTCTAAAACTATAAATGCCAGCGGCATATATGGAACCTTTCATATAAAATTACGTCAAGTTTAACCTTAAGTAGAATAAACAGTAAAATTAAAAATTTTGTCGATAAAAATACTTAATCAATGTGAATTTAATATTATAATTCATACGGTCAAGCCATTTAAAAGTTACAAAGAATACATTGATATATTAAGTAACTAATAATAAAATTGTTCAGTTAGTTACCTTATTTGACCTTTAGGAAATCCAAACAGTGACTTCTGACCACCGCTTCTGGTGGAACACTGCAAATACACACAATTATGTCCAGGCATACTTATATTATATTCAAATATAACATATAAGCACGTATTATAAACTGATCGGCCCCGTTAAATTGACACGCAAAGATGGGAAATGACTCCGTACTATGCGACAGAGCGCCAGCGCCTTCTTGAGAGGCGTGGTTTCGCATGCCTCTGAAGTCGTCGCCGCTGCCGGCTTACATATCTGTATTAAGAAATGTGTAACTTTACTACGCCTTATTTAAAAAGTTTTTAAAGTATTAAAATCTAGTTTTAAGTATGTACTTACCACGATTGTCACAGAAATAAGAGTATCAGAACAGGTTTGGTTGCATTAAAAAAAGAGTTTTATTAAAGTTCTTTTAGGTTCTATTTAATATTTACATCAAAACATAAATATTTTTAAAAAATAAAGAACCATTTACATTATGGGAAATCTTCACTGTCCGACTCGACATCAGAACTGGAATCACATCCGGGTTGAATAAAAAATAGGAGCGACTCGAGGCAAAATGGGATATTGATCTTCAGTTTGGATGACATGTGTAACACAATTCTTCCATTCGTCCCCACTAGATGTTGAAGACCTGTTTAGCTGCTTTAAACGTTTTTTTTTAGGAAAGCCCAAATAAATTCTATCGGATTAAAAATGCAATAGTAAGGAGGTAGTCGAAAAAGTGTGTTACCTTTTGTTGCGCATACTTCATCTATGATATATTCACTTTTAAAATTACATGTTTTTATAGTTTTAAGTAACTCTCGCTTTACAGGGATTTTTCAGGAATAGGCTATTTGCCACCATTGAAAATAAGCTTTACATTGTGATCATCCTACCAAAAAATAGTTTAAAGAATCATATAATATAAAGTACCTGGTGCGCGCTAAGGATGGTGTAGAAGCTTTACAACAAATCCTTCTAATATCGGCCCAATTTTGTTACTTGGGGGTTTTCGAGGTCGCTGAACATGAATATGGCATTAACAAAGACCTAGAGCGCGCTAAGGATAGTGAAACGTGTATTACCTTTATTCGCCTTCTCTATGAGTTTTACTTTTAACACAAATGTGAATTGACAAGGGCTCTGTGAAGTATCCGGTGGCGCTAAGGATGATTAAACCTAGTCTACCGGAGTTTACGACAATATTAAGTACAATCATAGTTATTGCAAAATATACGTATTAAAATTCAAATATTTTTGAAATTTATTCAGCGACTGGAACGCTCTGTGATTGGTTACAACTTTGGTGACGTCACTTGCAAGTAAATAAATGTCACAAGCTTTTCAGGTGTTATTTTCGATCTTTAACTATCTAAATAACTGTTTCTTGACCATTTTATATAAAAAACATATTTCAAGTAACATAATTATCCGTTTCGTACCTCAAAATGGACTTAAATTTTGTGCAAGCCGATAACAGAAACCTACCTTAGATAGACGCATTTATGATTGTGCGTTTGTTTAAAAATAACGCTGACTACTATGCTGCAGAACTCAAAAATGTAAAAACAGTTGTGTAAGTACCTCTTAAAAATCATTTATTTACATGTTTATCATTTAGTATTTCTCAAAATCTTATTGTAGGTTATGTTTATGGAGTGTAGAAATATAAGGAGTATTATATCTTATGGGAGACGAATTAAAAAAGTGCCATTTTGTATTTCGTGTAATTTATTATAGCAGTTTCCATCTGCAATTTAATAATAACACCATTAAGTATAAAAAAAGTACTAACTTGCTAGGTATTTAACTTCTAGTACAAACAAAATCATTCTAATGCAAAAGTTAGGTTTTACCTTAAAGTGTTTTATAAGTTATCTAAAGGCAATATTTTGTTGTATATAAATCGGTAGGATTTGTTGGGACAGATATAAACAGTCTTTGTGGCGTTTTCAGAAAGTATTGGTACATTGTGACACTACACACCATTTATACACCATTTTAGCCAATAAATTCAGTAATTATTAACAAAATTCACTGTAGTTGCACTTGTTGTTAACTTGTTTACTTGCATATGACCTCACGCGAAACATATGTCGACGCCATTACGGAGACAGCGTTTTAAGCGCGAATTCTATAATTTAAATTTTAACATTGAATTTTATTAAAAATACAGCAGATTTTCCAAAAATATTAAATTTATTGTATTTGTTACGTACCAAAGAATAATTTAAAAGGATTTTTCAAAATCAGTCAAATAGCCTATTGCAATGGCTTTACTTATAAATATGATGACATCTTACATCTTTTTAGTGCTGGTGCCTGGTGTTTTATTTAAAATACGGGAGTGATAGACGCATTGTCTATGACAATAACCGAATTTGGCTGAAGATTTGGTAAAAGCTGTTCTTTGAACCATATCTCGAACAAATCTGTGTCATATCCTTGTGATAGTCCACTGAATACTGAATAATGTTCTTGGCTGACAGCAACAGAGCAAGGCGCATTTAAACGACAATTTTTTGAGTCATCCACCCATCCACTGCGAACACCATTGTGCGTATCGCACCATGCCTCGTCTAAGTAAACTATAGATTTGTTTAGTTCACGGAATTCTTTTATTTTTCGGAGATACTCTTCACGCACTTGGACTATTTGCTGAGATTCCATTATTACCATTCTGTTGTTCAGTTTATTGTGTTTACAAACGCAACTAATTTAAACATTACGTAGTGTTTCTAAACACTTGTAGTTATACCTTGGATACTCTTCTAATTTTTTCTAAATCATTTTTAATGTTCGAACGGTACTCTGTTCATAAAAACCATAAACAATCTGTCGAATAACATCTCTGTCGCCATCTTCAATTTTCGTTAGTTTTCTTTTCGTTCGTTTTCGTTTCACTACATGATCAATTACATCCCCTTTCTTAATTACACGAAAAATTGTGGCATGTGACAATTTAATCATTTCACAAATTCTTTTAATAATGTATAGTTTGTCTCAAAGTATACCGTGTTAGCTTTTGCTTTCATTTATAGATTATACCTGCCGACAACAATAAAACTGCGGATCACTCAGAACATTAGGGACGGACTCTAATAATATAAAGATTTATAATTTATTGTTTATTTAGGTAGGTATAATCCTAAAATTACATTAAGAAATTAAATATATGCAAAGTTTTAATAAATTTATAAATATATATTATATATACATAATTACATGTTTAATCTAAATATCTAAATCGTATTTTGTTTCACTATTAGAGTCATAATTGAGATTAATTACAATAGAATTTATGTTGTTTTGTATAGAAAATTTAAGAGTCCTCAATTTTTATAATGTACTATTTTTTTTTCAGCTCTCAACTGGTATATTGGTAATTACATTTCTTATCAAATTTATAACACTGGAACTTAAAGATGGTGTAGCATTTTCTGCTCTGATCTTTGATTTTACTTGGTTCCACAAATGCGCTATGGGGTTAAACATACAGTGATACGGAGGAAGACGTAATACAGTATGCCCAGCCTGTTCAGCCAAATTATCACATACATATTGTTTTTTAATTGCATATGAATTTAGGACTTCCAAAAGTTGCGCTTTTTGGAACTAAATTCAAAATAAATATTATTTTCTAATAAATATTCCTGGATTTCAGTTTTTGAACTTTATGGGCCGTCTGCTACACAAAGCACTAGCCTTTGTGTAGCAGACGGCTGTGGTAGCTTGCGTTATCCATGACAATAACACTGTTGTTTGAAATATTTTTAAAAAGATAATTTTGAAACCAGTTTTCAAAAAGTTCTTCACTTGTATCCTTATGATTATCCAAGCTAGAATCCTTAATATTCTTTGCAGACAATAGCAATCTATATCTTTTAATTTCTTAAAGGTAATTAAATCTCCAAGCGCGTAATCTTTGCGGTTCCATTACTACTTGTCTTTTGTCTATTTTGCGGTTTTAAATCCCATTTTACAAACAACTCTATGGAGGGTGGCACGGCTAATATTTATATTGGTTTCGTCTTCGTGTAGCTTCTTTTTCAGTTTATCCAGGGTAGGAATAACTCCGCTTTCATAAAGACAATATATTTTCCTTCTTATTAGGTCCTGATTACTATTGTCTATACGGTGAGATTAAAAATCACTACGTTTTTTTCTTTTGTTCAATTCTTCACTAATAATAATATCCCTTATCGATGATATTGGAGTTTTTGTAAGTAGACAGGTTTCTTTTAAAGCTTCTTGTTTAATTAGACCTCTACTGATTAAAGTTTCATATACATTTTTCACAACCTGTTTTGAATCTAATGACAAATGATTTTGACGCGACATAGTTATATTCTCGTAAAACAACTTTTTCGAAACGTACAGTAAAAACGGTTATTTAACACTGCCACTAAAATATTAGCCAAAATATTTATATGCCTAATGATTAATACTCAAGAAATACCTGGTCCACCCCTGCCCTTATGAACAAATGGGTTTACCCAATAAAAATAGGTAATAAAATCGTTAAAGGTTTATTGGGGTATGGTCCGTCAAAAGCCATAACGATATACTTTAAGACAGACTATACGCTTCGAGTGCGCGCGACCCCTATTTGCCCACGTCCGTCACGAGCGCTTATAAATCGCGGCAAGTCTTTGATGCAGAGAGGGGAAAGGCACCGACGAGATTGTCCCTACTGCCTATTTTAATTCTGTCTACTTTGATAAAGTGATTCAATTCAGAATAGATACACAATATTGTGGGCACTGGGTGTTTGGATGTTTAACTGATTTTTTCCCAGTTCCGTCAACGTTGTCCAAGTACCGAAACATGCGGAGGGTATTTTCTAATACGTTCCCGCATTTTCAATTTTTTTTACTATATCCACCAAGTTAACTTTTACTAACCGGAACTAACCTAGATTAACCTAACTTATATTACCTCTAGAAAAAACATTTGTAATTGTACTAAGACTTGGTGGCTATAGAAAAAAAAATTAAAATGCGGGGACGTATTAGGAAAAGTGCTGCGAAAATTGCATTTCGCAGCACAACGCGGGACATATTAAGCAGTACCTTTAAATAAACTGAATACTTGGTTGTTTGATATAATCTATTGGTTCAAGTTTCCTTCAGGTATTTATTAAGCCAGCAAATTACCTGGATAATTCCCATATATTAAATAGTACCTAGAACCTCCCAACCGCTGTGTTCACACGTTGTTGTCGTGGTTAGGCCCAGTAGGATCTTTTGGAACATGCGCTAGAGTTGCTGGTTATCGGCAACTCTTGTTGCCACCGTATGGAACGGGATCCGAAGCTAAGATGAACACAAGGCTTAACTCAAGGTGTTAGCATACCGTGCTGATGAGTGAATGACATCCTGTGCCTTAAACAGGGGTCTCCAATGGTGCCTCTGAGATACAGGGCGACCTCTCAGAGCATCTAGCCTTACTGCGGTAATGCGGGGCTCTGCCGTGGTGGACCATTACTTCCCTTTCCAAACAGAAAGCGGACAGAACCGCTTTTATAGGAAAAAAGTGACAAAGGTGCGCTGACCGAAGCGAATTAATCAGTTTCGAGATGTGCCACTCAAGGTCATAAGCAGACAAAGGTGCGCCGACCGAGGAGGGTGAATCCGTTTCAAAAGGTGCCCCTGAAGTCACCGGCGCCTGTTTCACGGGGAAGGGCTAATCCTTCCCGAACAAACAGGTGCTTAGGAAGAGATCCCTTTATAGGGAAACAGCAAGGGTAACAAGGACCTGGTAGCTACCCAAGTCACTAGACCGGGAGAGGAGGGCATGACGGATCTAACCGTCTGCTCGCCATACTCTCCAGGAGACAGGGACACCAGAACACATCAGAACACATATTGTGCTCGTGTCCGGTAGCGGAGGAGATGTAAGAACTCTCTCCCAATCTGGTATCTAATTCATTAGAAGTCTGATCCTACTGGGAGAAATATAAAAAGGTGTGAGCCACAATAGACCGAGCGGTCGCAGTGGCGGGCGTAAAGAGTCCACTCACTTTAAACCTACCTCCCCTACCTACCTAGAACCTGGAGTACAAGCACATAGGCACTCCTATAGGTGGTTGGTTTTAATATTGGGACTGCATATATATTGGACATTGTTTTTTTATTAAGCAAAAGTTAATTTATTATAGTATAAAATAAAAATTTTTATTGTACCTTATTTGACATAGAAGCACTCTCGAATAAATAATTCGTTTCGGCCATTTCTTGTGCTTCTGTCTCACATAACAACCTCTCTGGTCCACAAAATCTGGTATAATTATCTTCTGAAAAACACATTATATAATATATATATATATATATATATATATATATATATATATATATATATATATATATATATTTTATATATATATATATATATATATATATATATATATATATATATATATATATATATATATATATATATATATATATATAATATATATATATATATATATATATATATATATATATATATATATATATATAGGTGATTCACGTTAAGTGTCCTATTAAAAGTTCTGGAGAACCAAAAAAAAAACAACTTTTTGAAATTTGGCACCCGGTCATAAGAGGTGATAAGCTACATTTTAAAAATATTTTGGCAAGTGCAGCGTTGCCAGATCTAAAAACCTATGGCAACATTGTAATTTTAAATAGAACACCCCACTTTTTATTGCATATTTAGATTCCACACAAAATTCTAAGTAATTTTTGTTAACGTCTTCCTATACCTATAACTTACCGTTTTTGAGAAAAGAATTAATTACTATTTTTTTTAAGAAACATCACCATGTCAAAAAGGTTTAATATTTACGTGCCTAATCGAGCTGGATACTAGATTTTTTTTTTTGGGTTAGACAATGCATGTATTTTAAAGATCTACATGCTATTATAGCAATATATCTTACTGGTGTCCCAAAAAAATTGCATTTTTACCGA
>JAHBCN010011826.1:0-12365 GCA_019359885.1 Listronotus oregonensis
AGCCACCAAGTTTAACCGCAGGGATATATTTTCTCTCCAGGGATAATCCTACACTAACCCATTTAGATTTTGATTTGTTTATGTAGTATACAGATTCATTTATAAGAGCTCCTTCTCGTTTTTTACTAAACTCTTCATGCTTCTTGGATTGTTGGTTATTATATTGATTGATATATTTTAAGACTTGAGAGAATCAACGGTTTTAACAGAAGGCCACTAAGCTTCTAGACGATGATTATATATAATACTAACAGAGTAGTGGGGATGATGATACTTAGTGGAGGGATATCTGATAGAAATTGGTGGGGGGGGGATATTTGATGTAAAATGGTGGACATTATGCAAATTACGTGTAAATTACATTTTTAGGAGGAAAACAGCCAGGTCAAGGAATCATCACAATACCCAACTATCATTGTTTTCATTATTAACCGATAAGCAGATAAAGGTCTCTCGTACACTCGGATCTACTTGTATGAACAATGTATTATTAACAAAGGCAAAGAGGAACAGTACTCCTGCAGGTAGAATCATCATTTTAAAAATGAACCCTTTTCTCTTTTTCTTAAGTTTTATATTCACTATGAACCAAATTTTGAAGAATTTGCATAACCCCTTCAATATCCTCATCACCTCCGTCATATTTATTTTCCAAAATATCAATATGTTTATGCCCCCAAGCTAAGGTTCTGAAACAACCTGGAATTATATATATCTTATCATCTTTTGGGGACAAAGCAACTTTATTCTTTAATTGAGTAAACATATCATGTAGGATTGAATGAAATACATTCATTTTTCTAAATTTTGTTTCGGAGTTTTCGACAACATCTTTATAATCTTGTTTTGTGATTGAATTGTTTATGACATATTTTTTTACCCCCTTAGCTTTCTTTTCTGTTCTTTTTTTCCTTGACACAGTAAGCTTTTGCGCCTGTGCCGTAAAAGCTGACTATCGGCGACCCGAAAATTGATGAAATTGAAAGTGGAAATTTTTACAAAGTGAAATTAAATATTGCCACGTTTAAAGAAAATTGATTTTCCCAAGTAACAAACAGTTTTTTCGTTAATGGTTTGTAAATGCTACCACTGCTGCTAAAAACCCATTTCGTGGCTTTCTTGTAAAATTAGCCAAATGCAATTATTAGCAAAAAAGGGTTGTTAACGACAAGTGAAAAAGAAAACTAAAGTATTAAACATATCGAGGGTGGCTAGCAGGAAAAAATGTTTTAAAACTTTTATGTAAAAAATCACCCACCCAAACACAAAGTTTTTTAAAATTTAGCCACAAGCGTCAAAAAACTGTCTAAATTTCATGTAGCCTTGTGCATGTTTACAATAGCTACGACGAACAAAATGTAGCTATTTTGAAAACTAGCCACAAGCGTCAAAAACCGTTTCTTATTTCAGCTCTAAATTATTCAAATTTCATGTAGCCTTGTGCAAGGTTTCAACTAGCTACGACGAAAAAATGTATTTTTCCAAAATCAATAGGTAGAAAAGTTCTTCTCTACCAATAAAATAATTTGGTAAAGGTAGAGGCTCGAAAAAAATGATTTACTAAATCAGGGCTATTTCTCGAACGTGTTTTTTTTGTTCGAGCCAAAGAATTAATTTTTAAAATTCACACGAAATTATTTGTTTCTTAGCCCATCATGTCAGTTGTCGTGGTTGGGTTTAAAGTTGAATTTGAAAGGCTCTTTCTAAAATGTCTAACAAACAAAAAATACCCATTGCAAGGGTAATAACCCACCGAAAGTGTCTTCTTTCTTATACATACAAAAAATGGAGATGTTAACAGGGAACAGATTTTGTCAGTGGCATCAAGGTCTGCAGGTACTTCCACTGGCCGATGGTAAATCTTGTTTAATTCACAAGAATGATCATGTTCAAATATCCAACCAACCTATCGGTCCGGAAAATATTACTAGGCGTGAAGGAGACGCAGAAGATCCAAAAATTTACGATCCCACTTGGGAATGTATAAAAACCCTTATCGGGGACCGAAACATTGAGAATTTTTCGTAGAGAAATAAAATCAACTGAACAATTTTGCGAAATAGGCAATGGGTACCATGGCGTTCAGGTGGGCTATTCAGCTTATTCGATACGGTCTATGCCCACGGACCAAGGGATTTGATTGTTCATCCGCTAAAGGTGGAATCGGAACGAGTTTTAATAAACGGAATCGTTCCATATTCCGTTTATTGGTGGAAGGTTTTCGAATTCAAAAATAATGGACACGGGCAAAAAGGCTCATTCCTTCCGGCACCAGGTTGGTTTCCGAAAAGAACGGGGCGTAACCGTCAAATTTGGGACAACAATGTCGGTCATCGTCTTTTCTGTTGTAACTATAAACCCACTTTGGAATGGCTAAAAGGGGGTTTTAACAAGAGTATGAAATAGGGTTCTGGTTAGTTCTATTTACCCGTTGTTTGTAACAAAAGCACAAAATAAATTTCTTTACAACCATTGTTTGTTTTTCGTTCTCAAACATACACGATTAGAGTAAAAATGTCCCTTTCCCCGATACTTGTCCTTGTTGGTTTTTTCCTTTTGTTTGGTCAAGGGTACGAAAAAAAAAGGAAAAAAATAAAAGTGGAAAGTATTTACTTATTATTACTTATATCGCTGATTTATTCAAGAACGTGTACAAAACAAAAATAAAATAATACCGGGGCTTATTGGCTTCAACATGTTAACCTTCTTTTATTCAGTTGTTGTTGAATTTCCCGTTCTATAGTAAAATCGTGCAAGATTAAAAACATTAAAGTTTCTTTTTCTTCTTGGTAATCTCTTTTTTTTAGGATTCAATGGTCGAAAAATGTTTCGCTACCAATGGGTCCCAAAGGCATCTTTTTCTCTTTCAATTCCACTTTAGCAAGTTTACCGGATAAAATATGGTATGGACCAATTGTTTAAATTTAAATCGGTTAAATATTTGATTGTATCCGGTGCCTTTGTTTTTATCAAACTGTAAATGGTTAGCAATTTTACACCTGTCAGGATCCATATATCGCTCATTAGCCAAATTATCGTGCCCACCGTTATTATGCATAGTTGCGTATACATTCTTAAATTAAAAAGTTTGTGGTACCGAATTGGTGAATGCTTTTCCATTTATACTGTGTATGGTTGGAGACATGGATAAATTAACTGCCATTCGGTCGAAAATAATTAGGTTGGAAAAATCGGATCCCAGTAATTTGTAACCGTTAGCGGCGGGATTTAAATCTGGAACACTGTTTAAGCCCAAACGGATAATTTTCCCGTTTTCGTCGTACCGACTATGTAACAAGTTACCGTTTACGCTGACCGTGTAACTTTTCGAACAGTCGATGGTGTTTAGTTTCAGTCCCCAGTAGTTGGGAGGTATCGTTTGCGTTGATATTTCGTAATGCAAGCTCAACTGCAGCGGTACATTGAACCGAAACGTCACCGACGAGTTTTCCGTTTTTATGTAAATCGGTGTGGCGACTTGAACCGAAATCGTTTTCTGGACAGAACGTAAAATATTGCCGTTAATGAGAACTATTGGCCGTGTAAAAAACCTTTCGCACAACAGTAGGGAATTTTTATGAAAATCTTGCACAACAACGGCTTGCATGCTACATGGGTCCAAGCCAATGGCGACAAAGATATTTTCCCCGTCCCGGTACAGAGCTCGGTGTCGCCATCGCCAACAGATGCCGCTAAAATTGTGATTTTGATCAAAATTCTGTTGTAGAAAAAAGCGACGTACTCCATTGTAGCCGACTAGTGCCGGTGTTAGGGTAGTTTGAATGTGCTTTTGAATACCTCGAATGGGTTCGAAAAAGGCAAAGGCAAAATGGTCAACGAAATCTGTACTACTACTAGTAGTAGGCTCCATTGTGTGGTCCAGGAGCGTGTAACGGTACTGGAGACCAGTTAGAAATTTTGTCGCCCTGGCATCGATAAAACCCCGTCCCGTGCC
Organism: Listronotus oregonensis; assembly: GCA_019359885.1. Taxonomy (NCBI): domain Eukaryota; kingdom Metazoa; phylum Arthropoda; class Insecta; order Coleoptera; family Curculionidae; genus Listronotus; species Listronotus oregonensis. The sequence continues at coordinate 3,956 of JAHBCN010011826.1, forward strand.
GAATTCACGCAGTAAACCTTTACTCGTCAGAAAGGGTTTCAGATAGTCGATCGTACGTTGCAAATGGGTAGTGTCGAAAAACACAAATGAATTAATTCGCTCATGGAAACGATGTTGGGAAAATGGTCGGCGGTAACAAAATTCGTTGGGACTACTAGGTGTAACAGTGTCATTAGTACTAGCAGACATAAATTAATTTTTTTGTTCTTCGCTTGCGTCATGCAATAAAACGGCCTTTAGAAAATTTTGCGGCCATGCACCGTGTGAGAGTTGTAAAATGGCCCGAACGAACGACCGATTTTCGAGAACATTAATCAATTGAAGGTCGTGATTCATACTTAAGATATGTCCCTTGTTAACCGCATTAACAATAACATTACTAATGTTAATTGTGCTTTTAACTATTTGCTTTTTGAGTGCATATTTTCGGCCATTGTCTCGCATAAAGAGTTTTGTTAAAATCGAAATAAACCAGGAACAACAACCAAACCTCGACTTTTCCCTCGACAAAAATAACATGGCTCGACTGGTCAACGGATTTGCGATCAACAATCCTCTTGATTATTCACAGGCGCTCAATATTAAAGACTATTCGGCCTTACTGGTACCGTTTACGGTGCACACCGTTCGCTCGGACTCACTCGATTTGGGTTTTCTTCAAAACCTAGCCGGTTTGTATAGCAGCGCTCGGAAAAACCCAAATGGAAAGAATTTACTTATACACGGCTCTGCCGATATTTGCTCTGGCTCAAAGTTACGATACCACCGAAAGAATTGAGCAGCTCAAAATCATGTACAAATATATAAAACGTTTCGAGTATTCAGATTTTCTAGACCGGCTAAACTTTGGCATCATTCAAACAACTGCCATCCACCTGGGTCTCCTCGAAAAGGTGGATCGTTTAGTTTCGATACCCGTTATTAATTCAATACACAAGCAAAGGAGACATCAAAATGCTTTTCATCGGGATGGTAATTACGTAAATGGTTTCGATGCCATTCCAAGTACGCTCTATTGGACCCGAGTGATTTTAGATGAAAAATATAAAGCGCGATTCGTGACGTGTGCCTGTCTCACTTGAGCACAAACACACTCCGAACGTAACCCGTTAAATTCGGCGGAATCGTTGCTAAAATCATCCGTTACCGGTAACAATATCAATTTTAAGCCGATAATTTTACCAATCGGATAATTTGGCACACTCCAGATTGCTCCGGGTAACGATGTCTTTTTTGCAAACATTGAAGGTGCCATCAATCAAGATGCCGGCTACAGAATGGTGACGCGTATCGGAAATGGAGAAATCGGCTTTTTCAATATCTTTTACCAAAATATTGGGGAGGTAGTAACGATCACAATACGATCGAGAACAAAACCTTTACCTTTTGGGAATCCTACAGTAACAGCGATTTGGGTACCTATACGATATTGCCCAACACTCGGTTCTCTATTCAAAATTTAGTTTTCCTTTGTAATAGCACCGTACGAATAAGATCCGTATCGCGGGCCGATACTTTAGATTATCATGTAACCCTCGAAGGTGACTATCAAATTATCAACGTTGAAAATGTCGGCGATATTTTCACCTTGAGGTGGGTAATTGGTAAAAAGGCCAATGGTGATTATTTGGCTCAGGAAAGTGGGGGTAATTTTACGTTTGCCGATGGCTTTCACGTGCATGCGCATTTGGATCGATTCAGATTCGAATCGGATTACACTAGTGACAACAAGAACAAAGAGACTGTACGGGTCTCGCCCCATATAATCGATGACTTTGACCGAACTCGAATTTTAACGTTTGAGGATGTTGATCGGTTTCAAGGAAAGATGCTCGTGTTAATTGATGATACCGTTACTTCCGTTGACGGCATCGCAGTGGGCAAAATAGGCACAATGCAACAATCAAACGTAGTAAAATTTGCCTGTTAACATTTCTTTTTTTTTTTCTTAGCTATAAACAACTAAACAAACTCAGTACTTTAAATAAACATCTTTCGATAGCAAAACCCTTCCCCGTTTACTAAAATAAACAGTTCCCTTAGAGCGATTGTCAGTTTGGGGTTTTTAATGTTGAAAACAACAAAAACATAACCTTTGAATAAGACTATTTTATTGAAAGTTACAAAAACTATTTTGTTAGAATGCACATGGAAAAAAAAGCTCAAATGAATGTAAAGTTAAAAGCGTTTTCGTTTGCGCTGCACTAACATACAGTCCTACGTTCCATTATTATTATTATTATTATTATTAGTTTTACTTCTTGGTAATTTTATTGCTACGATAGACACCAGTAAACAATGTGAACAGCTAAAGGTATTATGATTAACAAGCGGCATACATGCATTGGAGGTGACGACATCTTGAAAGGGTTGCTCGACAGGAATTTGAACTACCGGTCCATCATACTGTAAAAAGTTCCTCAAATAGTAGAGCTGCTTTTTTCCTTAATAATTTGCACAGCTTCGATCTGGTCCTGGCGCAAAACTTCGTGAAACATAGAAACTAGTTCGGGTCCCTTTACCGGCCCCGGGAATAAATTGCATTGGTACTGATGTCAAATGTAAGTCCACTTTCGTTGAGCATCGTGTCCGGTTTGCATGTTAGAATGGAAAAGTGTGTCGGTACCAAGACACCTTGAAAATCTTTGATTTGGTCGTGATGGCAAAAAACTACAAACGGTTTTTTTGGATCGGCTAAAATTTCATTTGATTTAAACGACATGATTTAGCGGTACCAGTTGCCGTGGTTCCAAAGCCGTTGCACTTCCTTTTATCGAAAACCAGCTCGTGCGGAACGACCCGGTTCGCCTGTTGGATCAGCGGATCGCCATCCTTGTCGATTCGATTATCGATTAGGCGCAACGTTTGCAAAAAATGTGACGCATTCGCCCACAGTTAAATGTTTTTCGGTACCTGGCTACTATTTTCGACGAAATTTTTGAGAAATCGATCTGCCTTTTGCTGTTCCTGCTTTGACACGCGATGTAAAAACAATCGTCAGATGTAACGCGCGTTTTCATACGTGGAATTTGTTCCTGTAATTTCATCTCGCTACCTTTGATGTTGAACCACCTGAGCAAACGAGTTAACAGATAATTGTAGCCAAGGCCAATGCCACAAGTTTGCTGTCCATATCCAATATCGTTTATTCGCATAATTAGGGGTTTATGTCCATACCTCTTAGCCAGCACAATTTTATCAAATAGAGGATACTGTCTTTTAGTTGAAAACCCGTAGAGCGGGTTATGTAGGAGTCGACAAATTCCAGCCACACCTTGTCGTAAGGTTCGCCAAACAGCCGGAAGGTATTGCGGTGTAACACCTTCAGGACCGCATCGTACAATTCTCCTTTTGAGGGAAAACAATCGACGGAAAATGTGTCTTTGCAAAAACTGTACGCTATACTGAGTAAATGCGAATGGGTCGGTACGATACGCGGTTCCCGATTTCGCATGAGCGGCTGTCGAAATTCCTGTTTAATTTCGTACATACTATCGATGCCGCTAAAGATCAACAGCACTACGGTGTCAGCGTCGACATCCATGTGATTCTCTCGAACAGCCAGGGTGACACGCCAAAGCTCATACCGTCAATCACTTCAAGCCGTTCGATGAGATGAATGCCGCCCTCAAACAATACCGGATCGCGTAATTCGACCAGATTGTTCACCTTTACGTGCCACAATTTGAAGATTCGCTTGGCCAACGTTATCGGTATTTGCAAAGTCATCGGGTGGGCTTGAGTTTCCGCTTTTATGTAACCACGTGCGGTATTATTCAAGGGAAAGGAAACTACCGTTTGTATGGTACTGTGGCCGCCTTGTAAGTTTGCTTTACAGGATCCGATTTTCGTCGACACCTGCATCAAGTGTTCAAAGTTCTTTGGGGTGATTTAAAACGATTTCGCGTTTCGATCCGGTCGTCATCAATGGCCAGAAAATATTCCAAAGCTTGAATGAATTTTTCGTTCCAGGTAAATGGAGCCGGAATTACGACATGATATCGATTCACATATTTATAATTGGTTTCGATTCGCACTGGCGTTGTGTAAAGCGATAATCTATCTCCGGTCCGCTTTTTTTGTACAGGTATATAAGCCGTTTCACTTGTTCTCGGGTCAAATGTTCGACCATGTGGGCCTCTGAAACAGCAAACATCACAAAGGTTACTACTACGACGACGACGACGATGATTAAAAATAAACGATTGACGTCAACAACGACGGTTTTTTGTGTCCGAGTGCCGAAAGAGGAACGGAAAAAGTTAAAAAAATATCCGTTTCTTTAAAAAATCCTTTTCAGTTTGTCCGTTTATATAACGATTTACTACTGATTGAGTTCGACCAAATGGGATATCCGGTCCAGGATTGGTGGCGGGTTTCTGCTGAAAAAAATTGGGGCACATTTCCAAATGTGCCACTACATTTAAAGTGGAAAAACGATTATATGAAACTCGAAACACACACTGGAAAGTTGGGCGCACGGAAACGGTGGAACGGAACCGTTTTACGTGCGGCAGTTATTGGACCTTTTTAAAAAAAATCAACGGCGGTCAACATTTCGTTCTGTTGCCCATCGAAAAAGTGGATGATTTTCTACGATCGAGCCGGCCATATCGTACAGGAACCCATATTCCTGTTGGCAATCTACTTAAGGTTGCGAGTGTTTCCTCGATCTATTTTACTGGACGGAAATTTTAACGTTTTTGCCCTTAACTATCACGTGTGCTATGTAAAAATCCAAACATCCGACACTGACTATGTATTTAATATCAAAGGTGATTTTGCCAATTACAGTTGCAGTGAGCCATTGTATGGTTATCACAGTTTTGACCAAATCGTGGTGCCGGCTACTTGGCTCTCCTCCAATCGACTATTGGATAAAATTCCCTTTTGTGGCGAAATTATGAGACAATTTAGTTCCATGTACACGGAAAAAAAATAACCTTTTTAAATCAACCTTTGTAAATAAAACACCAACAAACGAGTTTAATTCTGGAATTTTATTTTTACCTACTCTAACGTTTATTTCTAAACATTCTACAGACAAAAATTTCCGTTGATAAAACACCAAAAAAGCGAATTTTAGTTACATGAGCAATTAATTTTTTTTTGTGAATGAGACGGAAAAAACAAAACTAGTTGAATTTTTAAAAAGTCACTTTAGACTCTAAAGTAAAAAAAGTCACTCTAGACACTTTTATGTTTTCCGCTGGTAGAGTATTTTTTTTCGAGGAGACAAGTAAAGTAAAACTAGCTGAATTTTTAAAAAGTCTGACCTCCGGACTCTTACGTTTTTCGCTTTCAAAAAAAATCAACAGGGGTAGAGTTTTTTTTTTTTTAGGTAAAGTAAAAGATCACTCAAGACACTTTTATGTTTTTCCCCCTGGTAAAGGATTTCTTTTTTGAGAGAACGAGTTAAGTAAAACTAGCTGAATCTTTTAAAAGTCATTTACAACAAGTAAAATAAAAGTTTTCCGCCGGTAGAGTAAATTTTTTTTTGTGAATGAAACAAAAAAGCAAAACTAGCTGAATTTTTAAAAGTCACTCTGGGCAAGTAAAGTAAAAAAGTCTAGAATGACTTTTATGTTTTCCCCTCGGTAGAGTATTTTCTTTCTGTGAATGAAACAAAAAGCAAAACTACCTGAATTTTAAAAAGTCACTTGAACAAGTAAAGTAAAGTTTTTGGCCGGTAGAGGATTTTTTCTCTGAATAAAACAAAAAGCAAAACTACCTGAATTTTTAAAATAACCCAGTGAATAAAGAGCGATACCTTACAAAAAGGTCCGGTAGTTCAAAAATTTTTTTTATGTTGTCTAGGATGGTTGTTAAGTGTTTAAAATGGAAAAAAGCACAACCCCCCCCTCCGCGCCCGCCGCCATTTTGAAAAAACCGAAAAAAATCGGCACTTTTTTAGATTTTCCCTTATATCTTTGTTTCGGTGCATTTTAGCTACAAAAACAGTTCTATTCAATGTTGTGAAAATGAAATTCCCTATAATATACGTGTTAAATTTTGTTTATAGGGCAGATAGTTCACGAATATGATATTTTAAAAAAGATTAAAAATACGCATTTTACAGAAATTTTTTCAAACTTCTAACTTTAGAACGCTGTACTTCAATTTTGACCTATTTGAGAAAAACAAGTATAAGAATAAAAATTGTAGGGAATTTAATTACCTACAAAATGGATGTATACTTGTTTTAACCAACCTTACGGAGGGGGCAGTAAGCATTAAAATGAAAACAACGGCATATTGTTTATTTGATTTTTTTTGCTATTGTGACTCCATATTTTAATAATAATAAAAAAAAACTAATATATTCTATTTTTTGCAGGTGAATGACTGGTACCTGGACGAGTTACTGTAATATTGTTTGTTGACATTAACAATGGCCTCACAAGCAGAGATGTCAGAAAATATATGCTTCATCTGCAATGAAGATTTGGAAGGAGCCCCGACCCGTACAGTAAAACATAAAGGAATTGAGACTTTGCATAAAGCAGCTGAAAAGAGGGCAAGAAGAGACCATCTACATATCTTAGCGGGGAAAGATAAAATAACAGTTCATAGCACATGCCAAAAAAAATATTGCAACGAGGCTATGATAGCCGCCCATATACGCCGTGTAAGTAGCGGGATAGATGATTCGGTCCATCAGCCATCAACGAGCACTGGAAGGCCTGCGCTCAGGTCAGCTGTGAAATGTTTTCACTTCAAGGGTCATTGCTGCCTTTGTGGGGAAGAAATAACTGCTGATTTCTTGGAAAAAGAAAAGAAGACTCCTCTTGCAAAACGAAACACTGTCCATATGGTTGAGATGCACTCTGTAAGGGACACGTTTTTGAATGCTGCACAGAAACGTGGGGACGAATGGGGACTGAACATTGTTGAACGGATTTCTCCTGACTTGGACCTCGTTGCAGCTGAGGCACAATACCATCATTTTTGTCAGAGGAAGTTATTTCACATGCCTTCAGAGTTCAAGAAAGGCTATCGGCCGTCTCCCACAGTGGAGACAGCGATGGAAGATATTTATTCATTCCTTGAGAATACTGAAGAATGTCAATTTTCACTCGATGAATTAAAGAGTCGAATCAAGGGTGAATATCAAATCGATTCAAGAACAGTTAAATCCCGCCTACTGCAGAAGTTTGGAGAAGATATCCTTATTGTCGACTCTTCTAACAAAACGACCATCTGTTTCAAAAATACAGGGTATAAAATACTTACTGACAACTGGTACAATACAATGAAATCCAGTAATCGCGAAGAAGAGAGACTGAGAGTAGTGAAAGCAGCAGCAGATATCATTTTAGAAGACATCCGATCTCAGGTGTACAATACCACTGAATACCCGCCCACTGACAATTTTTTGAATGATGTTGAAACTGTAATTCCACAAACTTTGCTCACTCTCTTGACAACCGTTATAACGAAGAACAAGAAAGGATCTATGGAGAAATGGAACAAAAAATGTGTGGCCTTATCGCACGCTGTCATAGCTGCTGCAAGACCAAGATCCTTTCTATCACCCCTTCTGACTGGATTAAGTGTATTTATGTACAAAAAATTTGGTTCTAAACTTTTAATAGATTTGATGTCATCCCTTGGATTTTCTTCTTCTTATCACGAAGCTCAATTGCTTGAAGTTTCTACCATCATGCAACCACAACAACCTCTGGTGAAACCTAACCGTGACGATGCTTTCTGCCAACTAGTTTTCGATAATGCTGACTTCAATGTCAATACTATTGATGGTCGAGGGACTTTTCATGCCATGGGCGGAATAATATGCATGACCCCATATGACGCAGGGGGAGAAGGGGGAAAAGTGAAACGTTCTGAGAAGCTTACGGCACTACAATTGGTATCAAGTGCTGATTCGACAGAACTTCAAACATTTGTTAAAAATCCAGGCACTGGCTTGAAAACTGTGGCTATCAAAGATCTTGATAGCTTATCCCCAGTTGCTACCGACATTTTGCCATTGGCAACTGACATTCTGTGGTTACTAAATGTTCATTCAAGTGAGGTCCCAATGGTGGGATGGAATGGATTCATGGAGAAAGCCACATCTGAAGAACATTACCAACGATCAAAAGTGTTTTACCTCCCTTTCATCAATGCTCCACCAAGTAATCTCGACACTGTATACACAGCTCTCCTCATCGCCCGACAGAAATGTGATAGTATCAATCAGAAGACCTGCTTTGTAACGTTTGATCAGCCACTTTACATGAAGGCTCAAGAGATTGTCCATAATGGCAAGCCAGAACTTAAAAATGTCATACCAAGGCTTGGAGGCTTCCACTTGCTAATGTCATTCTTGGGAGCTATCGGGACCATCATGGCTGGCAGCGGACTCAGTGAGCTTTTAACCACCATTTATGCTCAGAATAGCATCATC
>JAHBCN010011826.1:13268-28040 GCA_019359885.1 Listronotus oregonensis
TTTTGGTACGGCCCTGTATTCATTTTTAAAAATTAAAAATTGTTTTGCATTTCTACCCCAAAAAGGGGTATACTTTTAAAAAGGGGTTGACAACCGTTTTCGAGTTTTTGATAGTATTTTGAAAACCCCATTTAATTTTTATTAAAATAAAATTAAAATATACCTGCTGGTTCAATAATTATGTCCAAAAAACTTGATTCCATTGGAGCACTTTGGAAGCCAATATCTCAAAAAAGGTGGTCTATACGAAAAACCTTAAGATGACTTTGTATTATTCTTTTCACGTGCTTTTTTCATATCCGGGATATTTCCCACATTTTTCCGGACACCCCGTAGAAACAGCACTAAGCGTTCGATTTAAATCTGGAAAACATAAATTTTAAACCATTTATCAAAAAGTTTTATTGCAAGAACCGTCTCCCATCCTAAATATTAAACTCCTAAATATTAAACTTAACATCTTTTACAGCCATCAAAAACAAATGAAAACAACTGTCAACACTCCATCGTAATTGCCTGCTACGATTATTTTCTTAAAGACATAAAAACAGTCATTTGTTTTAATACAAGATGGGATGTTGTGTTTATGAATGTGATGAAAACGTATATATTTCTAATAATAACAAATAACGGGCAAAAATGTGTGCGTTGTATATGTGTCCGTTGAGAAACGGGGTAAAAATGCGTTAAAAGTAGGCTAAAAGCTGTGTTAATAGCGATTTTACGAGTTAATGTTAGTTCGGCGATATCAAAAGGTTCGTATCTTACCGGAAATTGTATGAGGAGATATTGAAAAAATTACAACGTTGCCACGTTTGCTGATTAAAATATTACATTTTCCTAAAAATTTTTTGTCCACTGGATTTTTTATTTATTTTGTTTTATCTAAAAAAAAAATTTTAAAATTTTTAAAATTTTTTAAATATTTAATAATTTTTTATTATTTTTAATTTTTTATTTAATTAAAAAATTAAAAATATATTAAAATCTTTTAAAATATGAATTTAATTTACATTTATTGTATAACAATGCTCTGTATAAGTTATCTAACAAAAACTAAATATACTAACTCGACACATATGTATGTAATATTACTGAAACTGCATTATATTTACATATGGATATCTATTAGGGCTTTTAAACAGATAACATAATTTTATAGATTTATTTTTATTTTTTTCCACGCATTCCCCGTAAAATAGTTTTTAAATTTTTTTTCTTTTAAAACAACGGGAAAAAAAATTTTTTCCCCCCCTTCCCCCTTTGTCTAGAATAGTCTACCCCCCTTACCCTCTTAAATTTCCCTTTTATTTTAAGGAAGGAACGCCCGGGTTTAAGGGGGGGGGGTTTAAAGGGGGGTTTTTGCAGGGAGACGTGGGGCCTTTTCCCCCCGGGGTCCCCCCCAAACAGGAAGTTAAAAAATTTTAGTTCCATCAATACAAACTTTGACGACAGAAACACCAACGATCAAGAATATTTTAAGTACATCCAATCAACCAAAAACGCGATGAAGCAGAAGTTTTTGCCACACTTTACCCAGACGAGATAAGAAAAAGTTGTTCAATTATTTTCGAATGTCTTCTGCTTCATTTGATGAGCTCTAATGCAACGTAACTAGGTAAGAGGGACCCTTTTTTACTCCTCTTGTAAAATTTTCCCCCTTTTATTTCAGAACTTCCCCTTCCCAAACCCCAAAAATAAGTTTGGGGCCATTCCCCCTTTTTAAAGCCGGGGGGGGAACAAAATCTCGAAATTTTTTTATTTAAAAATTTTGGGAATTTTAACCAAAAATTTTAAATTTTTTCAATTGGATGGCATAAAATAATTTTAATTTTGTACGATATAAGATTTTTTTTTTTTTTTATCCCTTCTTTGTTAATTTAACAAATTTTTATTAAAAAATTTTAAAAAATATAAATTTTTATAATTTTAAAAAAAATAAAAAATTTTTTTTTTTTTAACCCAAAAAAAAAATAAAAAAAAAAAAAAACCGTATTTTTCAAAAACAAAAAAAGGGGTTTTTTTCCTTTTTTAAAAAGTTTAATTATTTAAAAAGGAAAAAGGGTTTTAGGACCAAAAAAAAAAAAGCTCTATCTGTAGGAACCAATATCGCTGGTTGGGGCTGGTTTTCATTAAAGTAAGCATAAAAGAAAAAAATATTAAAAAACTTTTTAAAACATCAACAAGCATTTAAAAAATAATATAAGGGGGAAACTATATCATTCATTTTAAGCAATTATAAAGTTTTGTACTGTTAAAATTCGATGTTTTTTTTTTTGTTTTGATTTCGGATCCAAAATTCGGATCAATAAGACATACAAATTTTTCAACACAAACTTTAAATAAAAAAAAAAATTTGATCATCAGAATCGATTTTAGGAGACTCAAGCTAAACTTTCTTCGAAACCGAAGTTTTGGGTTCACACCACTTTTTAGCTTCTTAGACCTAAATCTTATCCATAGTGATAGAACGATGCCCAAACTTTTTTCTTGGTAAAGTCCATTGAAGTTGTTTTGACCCCATTGTTAAAATTAAAAAAATTTTGCACAACTTTCTAAACCAAATTTTTTGCTTAAATATTATAAAACTGCAACAAAAGTCTAGGCTTCTTTCCAATCTTCTTCTTAATTAGGATTTTTTAATTCTAATTTTTACTACATTTTCATTTTTGTTGGCACATTTTAAAAAGTCTTTTAAGTCAAAAAAATTTTCAAAAAATAACCCTTTTTTTTATTTTTTTTAAAACAATAAATAATTTGTCACTGCGTGGTATTTTTTTCCATTTTAAAAAATACTTTACCTCAATTTTTACCTGTTATAAAAATTTAAATTTTTAATGAAACCCAATACCCATTCTCGTTTAAAACAAAACAATCAGTTATAAAAGAAAGGCTTGAAGGCCGAAAATGAGGATGTTCTGAATTTGAATGGAAGGGCTAAGAAATTTGGGAATCAAGTTTTTTTCAATTTATTAAGTGCACATGAAATATAGTTTTTGCAAATTTTTATTAAAAAATAATAAATAGCTATATAGATTTACACGATACCGTGAAGTAAAAAAAATCCCCCACCCAACGACATGGATTTCTCGAAACGAGTTATTTAGAAAAAAAAGTTTATTATAATCTGTATAATTATAGTTATCGTTGCACATAGCCGATTTTTTTATTTTGCTTTCTCACAAAATGGCCCGCAATTTAATATTTTTTTTATTTTTTCGCCTTTTTTTCAAGCACTCATTTTTTTGGCCGTCTTAGTGGCTAGTCCCTTAAAGCTTGTTAAGGTTGATTGGTGTAAACCCAGAGCCATGAAAGAATGGTTAGTATTAAACCAACATTATAAAATTATAGTTATCTACTTATTTTTAAATATTTTGACATTTGGATGGGATTTGGCAACATGGCCAAATTTCCGCCCCCACACAACGCAGCACATGTTGCCCGAGATCCGGATTATTAGTACAAAACAGGAATGGATTTGTAAATATGGCGGCCGGCGCTATCAAAGAACATGTGCCGATTGTTTGCGGCGTCCGTAAACATCGTTCGAAATGGAACCAACCTGCGAACCATATCGCACATCTACTATTTCTCTTATTCCCCGGTTTATTAGTTTATTTTATTGATGTATATGAGGGATCACCCACGTTGAAATCTAAACATTGGCATGGGAAATATTCACACACACCTTTGTATGTGTATTTTTCGAACTCATAAATAATATAAATGAATCTGTGTAGGGGGTATTCTGGTCTAAAATTTACAAAAAATCGCTTTTTAGCATATTTCTACAGCTTAGCGCTTAAAAAATATGCATGTTAAAAGATTTTAAAAAATAATTATTTATTAATGATTAATTTTTTAATTAAACGAGACTCAAAACTTTAAACGCGGTTTTCTCGAAACTATGTTTTTCGGAACGGTTGACATATTTTATGTTTCAGTGGAACGATTTACTTCAAATTTGGTACAGAGCTTCTTAATATACAGGGTGATTCATGAGGAAATATCAATACTTCAGGTACGTAGCCAGGGCCACGAAGGCCCTACCTACTTATATATATATATATATATATATATATATATATATATATATATATATATATATATATATATATATATATATATATATATATATATATATATATATATATATATATATATATATATATATATATATATATATATATATATATATATATATATATATATATATATATATATATATATTATATATATATAAATATATATATATATATATATATATATATATATATATATATATATATATATATATATATATATATATATATATATATATATATATATATATATATATATATATATATATATGGATAGAAAAATCATTGATAAGGCTGAAATCAGCCGAAACGTCTGAAATAAAACTTTTAACATGGAACAAAAATAGTTTTGATTTGTTGTTGAAACCAAAAAATCGCAAGAAAAAAGAAAAACTCCGTATATATATATATATATATATATATATATATATATATATATATATATATATATATATATATATATATATATATATATATATATATATATATATATATATATATATATATATATATATATATATATATATATATATATATATAAATATTTTTGTCTTGTATATGTATTACCCAAAATTTTTTTATTTCCGGAGGTATTCTAGTATTTTTAAAATGTAATAACATTATATTAATAATTGTATTTATTTATGTAGCTGTGCTAGAGTTTAACAGATCCTGTATTATCAGAAATTCTTAAGAAGCTAGTGACTTAAGACACCCTGTACATGATGTCTATACCCGTCGAAAGTGAGTAACTAAATTTACTACCATGACTTGACAAAACAGAAGCGACTACCGATGGCTTTATTCACGTTTGCTCCGATCAACCTGTCATGACGACCATCAAGTCATCATCTGATCGATGTGTGTTCGTTAATGTGTCATTGTCATCGGTTCGACTCTTTCCGTCGACTGTCTTTTATCAATTTAAATCCCCGGTGGCAATTGTTACTAATTATGGGCTTAAGAATATATACAGAGTGAACCGGTAAAATATTATAACATATATACGCAGTTAAAGGTCTATTCACACACGTCATAGACTCTCAGTGCTGTTTCAGTTTAGTCTCCGTCTAAAGTTGTTATATCCGGGGTACATGCCCGTTCGCATGGAGGTAAGTAACACGCCGCATCGCCATTCGGGATGCCAATTCGTATTTTTGAATGTAACACGCGGGCTGGCCACATGGAGGTAAGTTATACCCATCATTGCCATTCGGAAAAGAGATACCTAAGTAATTTATTTATAAGGAGAAATAAAACCAATTTTTACCCGACTTCAAAAGAGGAGATGTTGTATCTTTTGTACGGTCTTCGTTAAGAATATATAATTATTACTCTTATTTTTAGTGGCTTTCAACAAATAAGAAAGAATATATTTCATTCTTAGAGGGGTAAAAAGAGGATGTTTTTTAAACTTAGGTAATATTAGGGGAGATTTAGTTTTTACGCTTAATTGAAATAGCATTTAGATCAAACGGAGTCCATTTAAAAAATATATGTATATAATTTCATAGTTATTAATCCCATTTTGTATGATTATGAAATGAACTAACATGACATTTAGTTTTCTTTATCGCTGTTCGAAATGTGGATAAAATAAAGGATAACTATTTTTAAAAAATGTTTAATAAATAAAAAAAGTATCTTAATAAAGAAAATAGTTATTTCACCATTTTTTTGTCACCCAATCCTTTATTGTTTGCCACATATTTACTAAGCGAATTTGTGCAACTAGCTTTGAAGGGCCAATAAAGGGTGCGTTTCAATTGTTTGCTTGATTGACTGTGGATTTTGGATGTTTTCGCGGTAAAAGAATATACTGCAAAGTAGCACTCGATATCACCAGTATTTTGCCCGCAAATTGGCCAGCTTGCGTGTTACTTTTAAAACTACGACCGGCATGCCGAATGATGATGCCGCGTGTTACTTACCCGCATGGAGGTAAGTAACACGCGTAAAGTAGATGTGGCGGCAATGACCTCCTCATTCGACTCAAATTATTGCCCGGCGACAGACTTCTTTAAAAACAAAAAGAAGTCGCCAAATCTGGAAAATACGGTGGATGGCTAGCAGTTGGTAGCTTAATTCGACAAATTTGGCAGTGGCGAGGGCGGAAATGTGAGCCGTTGCGTTGTCATGGTGAAAGAGCCCTTTTTTCTTTACCAAATGGGGCCGTTATTTCTGTAATTCGGCGTCGAATCGGTCAAATAATTCGGCATAGTATAGTCCTGTGATCGGTTTGCCCTTCTCCAGGTACTTGATGTAGATCACAGTTTGTAAATCCCAGAAAACGGTGGCCATCACCTTTTCGGCCGATAGGACAGTCTTCGCCTCTTGAGATGCCTCTGTCTCAGTATCTTGGGGCATCTTTAATTGCGGTTTCCAATACGAGATCTGGATTTTTTACGTTGTCCTCCGTGGTCCCGTTTTCGGGAAAACCCCGGGCGTGGCCCCAAAACCAATTCTTGACGGTCTCCATCGAAGGAAAAGCGTCACCGTACATTGCATCTAAGCGCTCTTTGATATTACTGCGCGATTTTCGTTTCAAAAACAAGAATCGAACACCGACCGATATTGCTCTTTTCCCATTTTTCTAAAATCCGCGGGCATGCCTGCTTTGAAATAAAGCGTCTACGAAAATGTCCCATACGATAGTAAATTTCTCTTCTTCATCGGGCGGTAAGGTTAAGTACTTATTGAACTGCCCTCGTATGTTCTATATTGTTGTTGTGGATTTATGTATCAAGAAAATTTTCATTGAGTACTTGCTAGATAAGACCGCTTTGGTCCTGGTCCTAGGAAATAGATTTTGTGCATGCACAGAATCACGATGCACGATAATCCTTATGAAGTTGTTAATCGTCTTTAACATTGCTTTTTTTAAAGGCAAACTGAGTGTATGAATTTCGTATTCAGGTTATCCAGATGGTTGCCAGAACGTTGAACCTGCGAGGTCAAATCAATAATGTTCATTAGCAATTGAATCCCACAGGTTAAGCTTTTAGACAACCATTTGAATAACTCAAGAGATTGTATGGAATCAATTCCAGATGTATTAAAGATGGTCTCAGTCGACCCATTTTGGCATCAAGAACCCGTAATTAAATGTTGTACATTTTTCTCGGGCACCCTGTACATGTAAATTATTATTGATATTTTAAAATCAGTATATATTTTACTTGTCATCCCAACTGATTGAGATTGAACAGAAGTGTTAAATTGACTTCGAGTTTTAGATTAGTCAACAGAGATAAGAAAACGAGTCTATAAGATCGAACAATTTTCCACTTAGGATTTTTTGTCGCCTTTCAATTTTTCAATTTGTTTAATAGGGGACAATCACGAAAGTCAGACTTTTAAAGCAGGCAACGCATTATTCTTTCAATTTTTGTTTAATGGAGATTTTCGCAGTTAAACAATGGGTAAATTTCTTGTAAATAAAAATGCATATTAAAATGCAGGTTTGCCTATATGTATGAAAACGATTAATTATTTTCTAAAGTAAAATAACTATATTCGAAACATTTTCTATTGTCAATAACAAAAGTAGAGTTGCCGAGAGACGAGACGAGACGAGATGAGATAAAACCTTTTCTCGTCTCGTCTCGAAATTTCGAGATAATATATTTCGAGACGAGATGAGACAAAGATTCGAGACGAGACGAGACAAATGTTTGTCTCGTCTCGTCTCGACCCTTGTCTCGTTTGTTTCGAGTTGTTTTGGTTTATTTCAATTAAATTAATTTCAATATATAGTGCATTAGTAATGTATAGGATAATTTCAATAAAAATTAGTTCAAAAGTTTAAGAAAAATGCTTGGACCTGTCGATTTTTATTTTTAGGTACATGTTACACATTTTTTAAACTAATTTTTATGTCTGCACAGTGCACAAGATGGTGATAAAATGACATATTTTTTAAATGGAACACACATATTTTATCATTACATTATTAATTCCAATGTTTAATTCTAGAAATGTTCATTTTCAATTTTTTTTACCAATTTTTAACTCTTTTCATAATAATTAAGTATACCCAAACTATCCTAAATGGAAATATTCTTATACCTACGTAATTTTCTGGGTATAGAATATAAAGTAGGTATAGGAATTTCTAGAATTGAATAAATAGAATCCAAAACTGTAAAAATATGAGTAGGTATAGGTATTCTATTTTATTTAAAAAAATATTTTTGTAGCACTAATACTTTATGGACGTGCCCTGTGTAATTCAAAATATCGTTAAAATTTAACATACTATTTAACTATACCTATACCTAATACTTACATGAGCACATTATCCACAAATCTTATATTCAAGGCATTAAATTACTTACTCCTTGCCATTGTTGACTCTCCCTGTACACTATATACCTACAAACTAATTGCAAAATCTGCTGCAAACTGGTATGTATTTTAAGAAGGATGTATTGTTTTTAGTTTAAAATAAAACTTTTTAAAACATAATAGCGGCATATCCTCAACTAATAGAAAAACATGCAAAAACAACCCTTTGCATAGGCACCTAATAAAAAACATTTGAAATAAACCGTAGAAACAAAATACGTAAAAAATACGGGCTGCCCCATTTATGATGTAACTCTTTTTTGAAACACCCTGTATAAATGCTTTTATTTTTTGATAAGACGCATTGTAAAATAAAAGTTAACGTGATTGAGCTTTTCTTAAAATTGTGTAGTTTTCTCAAAAAATTGGTGGTTTCAGACTTTACGGACACCCATAATATGCAACTAAAAATAAAATAAAGAACCTATTAAATTGTTTTTTTATTTAAAATTAAAATATAGAACATATAAGTGACATAAAAATGTCCACAAAATAGAGAAAAAATCTAAAAGATAATGGAACATAAGTCATAAACTCTATTACAAAACACAGTTAAAATGTTTTCTAAAATGTTTTTTTTTTATAATTATACAGGGTGTTTGAGCAATAGTTTTATAATCTTTAACAGCAGTTAGATCTTGCAAAACAAGTCTTTATAAACATAAGTCCGGATATGCATCGTTTCGAAATTGGAAATACGCAGGGTCTTAAAGTTAAAAAGATGCTTTAATTGTACATAATGTTTTAAAACAATTATTTTGATAAAACAACTTAAAATACAACTTTTTCGTTATTTGAGTTTTTTTCGAGAGACAAAGTCAAACTCCTACTTTTCAAAAGGGTATAAAAAAAGAATCGGTTTTAATTTTTTTCTTAAAAGCAAAGCTAAATTTTAAAAAAATCAAGAGACAAAATAGTTGTATTTTAAGTTGTTTTATCGGGGGTAATACCACGAGTGCTTAAAAATTCCCGATAATTTTTCACGATAGCTTGTTTTCTCATAATTTCACGAGTCCGAGGGATGAGTGAAATTTTTAAAGAAAACACGCATGAGTAAAAAATTATCTGGGTAATTTTAGAGCGCAATCGGTATTTAGGAAGAATATTTCACAAATCAAAAACGTAGATAAAGTTTATTAACTAAAAATTAAATATGAATTTAACAAACCGTCATTATTATTTAAAAATTTTGTATTGTCAATTTGATAGTAAGTGGAAAAACTACGTTGGCTAGACGACGTGGAATTTCCACTGTAATTTTTCCATAATACCACTTCTCTTATGGGAAAATATGTACATGAGTATAATATTCGAAATTATTAAAAAATAATAAAACCACAGGGTGATACACTTTTTAAAGCAATTAATTTTAGCTTCTTTTTTTAACACCCTGTATTTCTGAAACGATGCATTTCTTGACCTATGTTTATAAAACTTATTTTTGCAAGATCCAACTGCTGTCGAAGTTTGTAACACTAAATCTGAAACAATCTGTAAATTTCTTAAGAAATAGAAATATATTGTTGGCAATTTATTAGAGTTAGTTCACTTAAGCTTTAAGTCATTAAAATGCTCTCGAGACGAGACGAAATGGCTTCGAGACGAGACGAAACGTCTCGTATCTCGTGTCTCGCGGCAACTCTAAACAAAAGCAAAAGCTAGGAAACAAAAAGTCAAAACATTGGTCAATTAACACAGCTAGTGGCGAAAAATTTATCAAAATTGACGGCGGGAATTTTGGCGCGTTATTAAAATTTAGAAAACAAATTCGTATTCGTTTAGTCGGTTCTGACTCGCCTAAGCTAACAATTATGTATAATTCATTTCGGGCAATGTAATAATTGTTTTAATTTACTTTAATTAAATACCTTACACATTATCCCAACATAAAAACACAAATCTGAAGTCATAATTGGGGGTCAAATAGAAAAAAAGTAAATTCAGATATTAACGATTTTTTTAATTTAAAACGTTAATATCTTAAAAACTATACAAGACACACGAAACTTTATATAACATAAACAATGTATTTTTACAAAACCTTACATGTAAGTTATTTAACCGTTTTGTCTAAATGCATCATTTTTCGAGTTATAATCAAAAAAAAAACAAATGTTTAGGCTTTTTTTAAAGTATACCCCTGGACACAAAAAAATTAAAAAATATTTATTTTTTGTTTTTTTGCAAATTTTAAGTGATTTGAGGTTCAAATGAATAAAATAAACGATTAATAATAAAAAAAAAACAAAACAAAAATCACATTCATATTTTTTTCCCTATTTTGGTGTGAAATTTTTTGTTTAAATTACCTTTTCTTTTGGACCTCCTTTATTATTTATCTCATTATAAATGTTTATACAGGGATGCGCAAAAGTCCGGAATAAAATTAATGTCTTTTTAACCAGTAACTTAGAAAAAAAACGCTGAAACACGTCAATTGATTTTAAATTGTACGCATTTTTTGGCAATAAAATGAAATATTTTTTTTCAACCCCTTAGCTGCAACCCTTCCCAACTTTTTTTTTCAAATGCAAACCTATGTCGTGTATAGGCTCATTGAAAAGTTCGTAAAAAATGGAATCTGACTATATCCTTTCTTTTTTTTAAACTTTGTGGTTACCAGGAAATTAGAAAAATTCAAAAACAAAAAAGTTAGAAATATCTACTTTGTGCTATTTACGGGTGAATTCGTTGAAATAAACAAATAAAGTGGCATTCAGCATTGATAATGTACACTGCTCAACAATTTAAGGACTGACCTAGTTTCTAAAGGTTTCAAAAAGAACAGACCAACCTGGGCAAGCAGCACAATGAAAGAAAAAAGGTAAAAGGCCAAATTTAATGCCCTGATAAGAAAAATTTTTTGACTCAGTTTTAAAATTGTGGCATTTCTGGGTAAAATTGAAATCTGTTTAGTTTATTAATTGTGTACCTTCAAAGTATTTTTTTTAATTTGCTAAACAAAAATAGTATTTCAGAGAAGCGTATCGAAGTCTTGATATTGTTGGGATGTGGGGACATAATGGGAGTCAAAGTGAAGTGTGTATTTATTTAATGCAAAATATCCGGAAAATCACATTTCCCAGGCTATGTGAGTAAGATCTTACAAAATTTGAAGAACATGGTACAGTGAAGGACTTGCCCAGAACTGGCCGGACATGTTTTAGACGAAGATCAAAAATTGGACATTGGTTTTCTGCAGGAAGATTCACATTTGTCAACGGTTTCATTAGCCCAATACAATCCTGCGTCTAGACGTACCATTGGGAGGTTTTTTGAAAACAGAAAATTCCACCCATATAAGGTATATCTTATCCAAGAGGGAAGATGACTATGACAGGCGTTTGCAATTTTGTGAGGAAATAATAGGCGAGTGACGAGAATAATGGGTTTCCACTGAACATACTCTTTTCGGACAAGCTACTTTTTATTTAAATGAAGTAGTTAACAGGCACAATTATCGATTCTGGAGTCAGGAAAACCCATACTGGATATGCAAACCAAACGCAGCGTCCTCAGAAAGTAAATGTTGGGCAGGACATCAACAACAGAATATTAGGGCCATATTTTGGGGGAAACCTTACAGGCCTGCTTTAGCTGTTATGTTTCCCAATGGCAGGTCCAGATATCCCCATTAAAATACTTTGGTTCCAAGAGGACGGCGCTCTCCCACATTTTGGTATTAACGTCAGAGAATATCTCGATGAAATATTTCCAGGACGCTGGATTGGAGGACGTAGTACAATTGAATGGCCGCCACGATCCCCTGACAAGCCATTAGATTATTTTTGGGATATCGAAATACTTTATCAAAATAGGCCGGCTAAATTGAGATCTAAAACACAGAATTAGAGTGGAATCACTAATATACCGGCTGAGGCCATTCGAAATTCCGTAGACGGGTTTTAGCATCGCCTAGGGCCTGCCAAGTAGAGGGTGGAGGGCATTTTCAGCATATGTTACGTTAATTCACCCGTAGATAGCACTAAGTAGGTATTTCTTACTTTTTTTTTTTTTAAAAGAGTTTTTCCTTATTTCCTGGTAACCACATAAAGTTTAAAAAAAAGAAAGGGTATGGTCAATTCCATTTTTTACGAGCTTTTCAATAGCCCATACAGACATAGGTTTGCATTTGAAAAAAAAAGGTTGGGGGGGTTGGAGCTAAGGGGTTGAAAAAAAAAATTTTTTTTTTTCCAAAAAAATGCGTACAATTTAAAATCAATTTACGTGTTTCAGTGTTTTTTTCCTAAGTTACTGGTTAAAAAGATATTAATTTTATTCCGGACTTTTGCGCATCCCTGTATAACTTTATTTCTAGACATTAAAAAATCTCTACCTTTTGGTTTATGAAATTTTTTGTATCTCTTAGAGTCGTAGTCCAAACACTTCGTGGTAGCAGGTTTCTATCAGTAAATATACCGTATCGGTTTCCTGTTTTTTTTTTATTATTTACTGTTTGACCCCCAATTTAAACTTCAGATTCGTGTTCATCGAAAAAAAAAATACGCCAGAAAATTCTAATCCGACACCCAGCACCACCACTTATTTTTTTTTGTAGACCTTTGTCATTGAGGAGCATTCATTACAGTGAAAATATAAATAAGTTCTGCAGCAAACTCATTTACCAAACGCTTATCTTAAAATAATTTTAACGATTTTACTTCGTTGTCAGATTTTTTATAAGAGATTTTGAATATTAAGATATTAACTAGGTTTACCTTAATTGTTTACAAAAGTTCTTTTACACTTTAAAAAGATGGTTGAGATCTTTAAACAACTGT
Source organism: Listronotus oregonensis (assembly GCA_019359885.1). Classification (NCBI taxonomy): domain Eukaryota; kingdom Metazoa; phylum Arthropoda; class Insecta; order Coleoptera; family Curculionidae; genus Listronotus; species Listronotus oregonensis. The sequence goes on from JAHBCN010011826.1 coordinate 26,479, forward strand.
TTTTAAATTTAGGTTGTATTATTATTACGTTTTTAATATTTCTATTATATTAGTATTATTTTATTACCTTCTAAATATTTGACATTTTGGCGACGTTGATTGTTTAAACAAATGCAAGAAAATAAATATAACCACAAATTTTTCACATTTCTTACTGTCATTGTATTGTCATTTTATTTCGTGTTTTTTGGTGGACAATTTTTTTTACTTTGCTACGGTACTTTCCATACTTTATTCAATTTTGTGATTGTGAAATCTTTTTTTTTTGTTTTTGCGTTTAAAATGAAGTGTCCTACTGTCGCCTCCAAGAAAACGACTGAAGAATTCTATGCACTGCAGGTCAATTCCCCTTTTTAACTAAAAAATGTTGCAATCTACAAATGTCGCAAATAAGTCTCGATTACCCAAATTGTTTTACATTTTTAAGTATTATGTATATTATAAAAAAAAATCGCAAAGCTTATTTGCCGTTCTTAAACCTTCACTAATTTTTTTCAAATTAAATTTTACGTTTCCCGTGCTTGTTGAAGCCTCTTCTTCAATGGGCTGTAAATTTAACATTTTTTCAAATCGGTTTTTTTTATCTTTGTGACAACTCACGGGATTTTTGCATATACATATATACTATATATATTAGACATATACATATACATATATACTCCTAAGTAAGAGTACTGTAGTGCCGGGTTTTTTCCCATGTTTAACCCATCTTTTTCCCCGTTCCGTCAACGCTGCCCAAGCACTGAAACATGCAAATTTGCATTTCACAGCACCTTTTTAGACAACGCGGTAGTGCCACCACGGACGTTATTTTAAATAACTACTACTATGGTTTCAGTCAAATCTTCATTTTTGGATTTAAGCAACTTCTGAATGTCACTTGATTTTATCTGTTCAAACCCATCTTGCCCTATTTCATTTGCAATTTTGGCTATTAGTCCATTTGACGACGCATTTATAAAGAATATTCGATACCTTCATATTGGAATTTTTTTATCAATGTATAATCTATAAATCTAATAATAAAGAAATCTTTAGCCGCAAATATTTAATTTTAAATTGAGTCGCATTTTTTTTTAATGCGTGAATATTAAAACGCGAATGAAGGGAAAGGGAAAAGAACTTTAATGAAATTGCACAATATTGTGTATAAAACTACATTGATATAATAAACTTTTTGTGTGGTCCATCCAATTAAGTAAATTTTATTTTTCTTTCTTGAAAACGAAGAAAGATAAGAAGAAATATTAAGAGAAAAAAATTGTATTTTTAGTTGTTTAATCTAAAAACAATATAAAAAAATTAAAAAAGCTAATGAGTACACTTTTTTTACATTTTTTTGATAAGGTGTTTCCTGATGCGCCACAAAACTTAAATATTTTAATTTAGTTAGGTCTAAATTGGACCCTTATTAATAGAAATAACACCAACAAATTTCTAGAGAATCGGCTACAGAATATTTAAGATATTTACAATTTTTTTTTGATTAACACCCTGTATCTTAAAAACCATGCGTTTTCGAAGCCATATTTATAAAAACTTTTTTTTTTAATTTTTTTAAA
>JAHBCN010011827.1:0-28234 GCA_019359885.1 Listronotus oregonensis
TATATATATATATATATATATATATATATATATATATATATATATATATATATATATATATATATATATATATATATATATATATATATATATATATATATATATATAACGGTAAAGTGGTACTTATAGTTTAACTTAGAAAAAAATATGAAGGTTGATCCAAATAATAATTTTACTTGTTCAATATTGTCTTGATAAATAAAATTAATTATAAATTGTGCTTGCAGAAAGAACTCAATATTTATGTTTTGCATAATTCTTGGTATTAAAAATATTCGTTGGGTACTTGTCAAGATCAGACTTTTTTTGGTCCTGGTCCCAGGGTAAAGATTATGTACGTATACAGAATCGATTGGCTCTTATGAACTTTCAGATCGCCTAGAATAAAAAAGAAATCCAATTATTTCCCAAACAATAAACGAAATCTAAGTTTTTAATTTAAAATAATTAATTTACTAAAAGAAAGGTTAAAGATCATGCACATACGCAAAAATCGATTGACTCTTATGAACTTAGATCGCCTAAAACAGAATAAAAAAGAAATCCAATTATTTCCTAAACAATAAACGAAATTTAAGTTTTTAATTTAAAATAATTAATTTACTCAAAAGAAAGGTTAAAGATCATGCACGTACGCAAAAATCGATTGACTCTTATGAACTTCCAGATCGCCTAAAAGAAAATAAAAAAAAATCCAATTATTTTCTAAACAATAAACGAAATCTTAGTTTTAATTTAAAATTAATTAATTTACATAAAAAAAGGTTAAAGGTCATGCACGTACACAAAATCGATTGACTCTTATGAACTTCCAAATCGCCTTAAACAGAATAAAAAAATCCAAAAATTCCCTAAACAATAAACAAAATCTAAATTTTTATTTTATGATTAATTAACTTATTCAAAAACAAATATTTTTAATTTTATCTTGAAAACGGTGTTAGGTTTGCCCCGGAAACGTGGAGAGGATTTCTCTTTATTTTGTTTTCTTCTTCTTCTTCCCTGGGAGCCGTCTTGCTTCACTACCGGAGGCAGCGCAGCCTCTTGGGCTTTTTGTGACTAATTATTTTGTTTTAGGCTATCTGCAAATTCGTAAGGGTTAAGCGATTCTGTGTACAGACATCCTCCATCTCTCCCAACAAAGATTTTTTGATACATCAATCCGCCACAACAATGTAAAACATCTACATTAATTTTTGTCACTTTAGAATGCTAATTAAAGGTAAATTGTGAGAGTCAGAACTGTCGCAATTACTTTTAAAAAGTAATTCAATTACAATTACCAATTACTGCTTTAAGTAGTAGTAAATTACGATTATCAATTATTAGCATGTTTGTTAAAAGTAATTCAATTATCAATTAAAACTAAAAGTAATTGAATATTTTATCAATTACTTTATTTAAATTACCACATATATTAAACACGATACACTAAACAAATAAAATATTTATACTAATATGCATCATACGCGCACGTCCCACTATTTAAACTGCTTTCTCGGCAAGTTTAACATTAAATGACTATAAAATTAAAATTTCTTTTTATCCTACCCCAAACATAAACAAATTTTTTCACTTAAAAAAAATATAAAATCGGTGGCGCTAATCATCAATCGAAAATACTAAATCGGTAAGCATCAATCGAAAATACTAAATGGGCGCGGAGGCGGCGTTCGCCGGATTCAAAGCGACCCGCCGTGTTTTAAGATGCTCTTTCTGGCTGGTAAAAATTCCGGCAGTTTTTCCCTAAAGAAAGGAAATTTATTTATTCGTAGTAATTCAATTAATTATTAGATAATTAAATTATCAAGCAATTCAATTACTTTATAAGTTAATTCTTCGTTAAAAGTAATTGAATTAAAGTAATCGAATTACTGAGAGGTAATTGAATACGATTTTTCAATTATTTGAATTCAATTACCAACAGCACCAACATTTTCATTGACGCGACGGATTCTTACCAATTATTGAATATTTAATCCTACTTAGATACCGCTGGTATGGCTATTATAAAATAATAAATGAAAATTGTTTTTTGAACTTAATTCATAAAAAAAAAACAACGATTCAAATAGTAGGTATCTTCAGCCGTCTTCGGGTGAATACCGTTTAATAACAAAGGATGCAAGGGTAGTAACACGAAAAAAACTAAATGGTAGTCTTTACAAAAATAAAAATTTTAAATGCATTATATCACTTATGTATTTCTTTAAAAAATCCTAGCTTGGAGCCTAGTGCACACTGGAGGTACGTACCCACATGTTTAACCTGATAAATATTATGTATGCAGCTCCGCTCTTATCCAAAATTATAGTAATTACCCGTTTCTTAACGCGTAAAGGTTTAATTTTAATGATATAAAGAAGACCACCTTTAATACGAATTTTTGCATAACAGTAATAAGCAATCGGACCGTTATGAACACATTAAGCTTTTTTCAGTTTGTATTTAATTTAATACTTTTTTATGATTTTTTGAAGATCAGGTGCAAACTTGACCTAATTTTAAAAATAAAAACCATAACGTCTTTTTGGCATCAGCTTCCAATTTAACTACGTTTGTTTCGTAGGAATGTGTTCCAATGGGTAGTGTACAGATTTTAAATAAATGGTGCTAAGACGTTCTACGAAAACCGAAAAAAATTATAGAAGCTCAATATAACACTTATTATAGTATTGTACTCTGTGTGTGCTGAGGTTAAAGATTTTAAAAAAATCTGTATACTCGCCAGAAAAGTTTTTTATACAATGGACCGCTTAGGTCCTGGTCCTGGGTATAGCGATTGAGTGTGCTCAACCCTATTACTTTATGTCATAAAGTATAACTAAAGATTTTTTGAATTGCTGTAATTTCAAATCAACAATTTTAATTTTAATTTATATTTTATTTTTCATTTAAGTTTATCGTAGATAAGTGTTTAGATTTTTCTTACACTTTTTACATTCTGTTTTGGGTTTAAAACGGGGCACATTTTTTTTGTGTCAGGGTCGCTAACATTTATTGGTTTTTTTATTGCGTAGTAATTATCTCGTCTCGTCCTTCTTCTTCTTCTTCCCTGGGAGCCGTCTTGATTCACTACCGGAGGCAGCGCAGCCTCTTTTGCTTTTTGTGCCTAATTTCCCATTATCTTTTATAACAATCCTTCCATCAGTCTTGTTCCTTCTATAAGTCTGTATAACCCCGAGACTGGTTGGTTAATATATTCCTCTGGGTCATTTTTGGTTGCCCAAATAATGCCTGTCTTTTGTGATTCAACGCTTCACATTCGCACAGTATATGGTAGGCTGTTTCTTCCCCCCCGAGAGCGCCTTTTTTATTCTTCTTGCATACAAAAAAAATGCAGCAATTTATAAAAATAAAAAGTGCGAGTGGACGGATATAAGAATTGCAGCAAAAAAATTTTAATGTAAGAAAACTTTTAAACTGTAAAAACTGTAATTTATAATTTTGTTGCAAAGCTCTTTTGCTTGCTTATTGGTCGATGTATCCTTCGGCCTCTGGAGTGCACTTTCAGCCTCCTTAGTGCATTATATCGGTAATTCATCTTTCCATATTTTTTTAGCAAATTCGTAACGTATTGTTTTGCGGATTTTTTTCGATTTAGACAGTAGCAAAATATTTATTATACTCGTCTAAAAAAATGAAATCTATTTTCTAGTAATTTTAGCGCAAGAAAGTTGGTTAGAAATTATCGAAAGATACCCATTATATTTATAAAAAAAATGTTTTGACAATTAAAAATTATGTTACAATCTATATTATGGTTTAAAAATAATTAAAGTATTTTTTATAATATATATCATATACCGGGTGACAACGAAAACCTTTTATTTTTTTATATACACTACCAAACCTTTTATTTCTTTGGATGATAACAAGTCGCTTTCATCTTTTTTAAATGATATATTGCGTCATAAGATACCGATATTAAAAATAATAATATCTGACGACCACATCCGGTTTAACCGGCATTAGTGTAAGTTTTCATATGTTAAAAGAACACCCAGTAGGTATACTTTAAGATTTTAATTCTACAAACTTTTTTGACATTAAAATTGTATTACATCCTATACCTATATTTGTTGGTTTTGAAGAAAATGGCGAATAAAAATGTCCAAACCACCGCCCAGTAAGCAGTTATGTGGAGAAACGAATGAATATCATAAAAATTCAATATATTTACTTTAACTTTTCTTGAAGACTCTTTCTGCTGGGGTCATAGTAATGCGACTTTCTGCTTTGCCGGAAGTGCTGTGAAAACTGACTTTCCCAATAATGTTACTTCATAAATTTTAATAGCACGATGTGTATTGAAATTTTGTTTAAACTGGGCATATCATTCTAATCATTTATGTATATGAGAACCTTCATCTAAACCTTATAATTTTTTAGATATGAATCCTCTTGTTTTCCCATATAACTGCATAATGTGTTGTACGTTTCTTATTTTTAAACGTAAATTTTTGAAAACCAACAAAGATAGGTATAGGATATATATGTATAGGATATATACAGGCTTGTAACGTTCGAATGTAGAAAATTTTCCAGTTTTCCATTCAAAATATCAAAATTTAAGCCACACCGTTTAAATCAGAAGTAATAGACATGTAGCTTTATATTTTCATTTAAGAAAATAAAAGGCTTGATAGTAATTTAGTTGTCACAGGGTTTGTTATATTGTATATACTAACTGATATAGAAAATACAACGCCGAGTAGAAGTGCTATAATTTTGAGCACACTTTAACACTTTAAAACAGATCAAAATTTGAATTAGAAATTCCGGAAAATATTTCACCTTAATGTTAATAATGTGTCGAAGCCCCTCTGTTTGCTAAACATTCGTTAAGTGGTCGCGGTATTGATTGGATTAGGTAATTGATTTCTTCTTGGTGTATTGTATCCAAGGCCATCTGAATTTGGTTTCGTAGAGCCTTCAATGTTTGTGGAGGGTGCGGTGAATTCTGCAACCTTCTTCCTATCATATCCCATACATGTTCGATAAGGGAAATATCTGGAGATTAAGGAGGCAACTGAAACAAATTTACACCGGATGCTTCTAAAAAGTATAATTTAACACGTGCGACATAAAGTGTGCATTGTCCTGCTGACAAAGCGGATCTTGCAATGTTTCCAAAAGGGGAGCAGATGTGGTTGCAAACCTTCGTGGTATAGCGCTGGACAGTCATGCTACCTGGAATGAACACTAATCGTAACCTGCTGCCATAAGCAATGGCACCCCGTACCATAAGACCCACAGAAAATTGGACGTTCCGTCTTTTATCACGTCTCCTCCTTACTCTTGCACGGCCATCATGTGTGCCCAAACAGAATCTGGACTCACTGCTGAATACGATTGAGTTCCATTCCATATTTGATTCAAGTCTCTCCCTACTTCATACCAATCGTTGCCGGCAATGCTGTGGGGTTAGAGGTATTACAAGATGGGGACGGTATGAAAACAGTCCAAAAGACCTTATTCGACGATAAACTGTCCTCATTGTTATTGTCCTACCTACAGCAACTGCCCTTGTTGTGGAAAATTGATCTCTAACTGCTAGGTGCCTCAAATAACGATCCTGTCGCTCTGTAGTATGTCTTTAGCGTCCAGTACCTCCAACTCGTCGATTTCGGCCTTTTTGAACCACGCTCGACAACATCTCATTATAGCGAGTTCTATAAAAGAAAATCCGGCTTTACGTAACCCGATTATTCGACCCCTCTCAAATTCGGAAAGTTGAGTGAAATTAGCGTATCTGCGAACACTTGACATGATTATGCAATAAAATGTCCGATATAATTTTTAAAGTCAAACATATCAAGCGTATTCTTTCTTCTCTTAATACTAAAAAATCGTCTGGGCTGGATGGCATACCAGCAATCGTCTTAAAAAAATGTGCTCCCGAGCTTGCACCCATCCTAACTCGCCTCTTTCGAATCTCTTACGACACCGGCATTTTCCCGGAGGGTTGGAAAGCTGCACGTGTGCAACCTGTCCCCAAAAAAGGATCCAAAACTCTCCCTTCTAACTATAGACCTATATCTCTTCTTTCAGTTGTTTGCAAAGTAATGGAACAATTCATTAATTACCAAATCTTAAAGTATCTGGAAAACATAAGATCTTACATGATAGACAATATGGATTCCGTCACAGTAGAACCACAGCTGATCTTCTTTCCTTTGTCTCACACAACTGGAACAAGTCCCTTGAGTTTCTTGGTGAATCCCAGATCGTTGCTCTTGACATATCCAAAGCTTTCGATCAGGTCTGGCATGATGGGCTTCTTAACAAACTTCCTTCTTACGGTCTTCCACCTAAGCTTTGCTCTTGGCTTTTCAGTTTCCTTTCTAATCGACGTATATCAGTTAGTGTAGATGGTCATTCCTCCAGCTTTCACCAAATTAATGCCGGGTGCCCCAGGGCTCAGTGCTGGCACCCACGCTGTTTCTTCTACACATTAACGATCTTCTCTCTTCCACGATTAATTCCATTCATAGTTTTGCTGACGATAGTACCCTCCACTCTAGTATTCAATTTCTTAAGCCACCATGTAGTTCTGATTTGGAAAACAAGCGCAGGTCAATGCAGATATCTCTTTCACAAGACCTCAAACTTATCTTGGAGTGGGGTGCCAAAAATCTTGTTTAGTTTAATGTCTCGAAAACACAGTCATGTTCGCTGTCGCGAAAAAAGTCTGCCAATGCTCATCCCTTACATATGAGCGGCCAAGCTCTGCAGAAAAAAAATCTTGTCGGCGTTACTTTTGAGAATGGATTCCTCTTCCGAGCCAGAAAATATTTCTCTTTTCCAATCTGTACACTCTGTATGTATCCCAAATTAGACCCTCTTTAGAATATTGTTCTCATGTCTGGGGAATGGAGTCCCCTACAACACTTAGCATTCTGGACTCCATTCAAAGAAGAGCCGTTCGTCTTATTAATGATCCAACGCTCACAGAAAGGCTTCCTCCTCTTGCCCACCGTCGAGCTGTAGGGGATCTGTCGCTCTTCTATGGGTATTTTCACGGCTTCTGCTCAGAGGAATTGGCCAGTATAATTCTTTCTCTGGCAGCTCCCAACAGAGCAACCCGTAGTGCAACTTTTATGCATCCTATTACAGTTCAGTTAGAGAGGCCCCGAACTTCCCGCTTTCTTCGTTCCGTTATCCCTAGAGTGTCAAGACTGTGGAACCTGCTGCCCGCAGAAGTTTTTCCTTCTCCTCCCAATCTCCAAATATTTAAGTCCCGTGTAAACAAACTCCCTCTCACCACACTTAAGACACCCACGGTACGTTAGTACTTAGGCATCAGCCTGTGTCCTGTCCCAAGATAAAAAAACAAATGAAACCAAACAAATCTAACACAGAAAAATCACTAAATATTAAGTAAACATATTCATATTGTTCGGATCCTAATATAACAAAAAATGCCTTAAAAGTATGGCTCGGAATGCCTTCAAAATTTTATCAGCGTATACTTTTTTTTTGCTTTGGTTGGCTTTGCACAGGAATGCATACAGCCAAGCGTATACTTTCATCCTAGCAAATATGTTTTCAAAATGTTATCAAAATTTAATAAACAATTCTGGGTGTTGCTTTTTGTATGTCACTTAGTTTATTCTTTGTTCTTAATTTTAAATTAAAAAATCTTGAAATACAAAAATATGGCAATTTTTTGACCAGTATTTAAAAAAAACGGAACTTTTTGCATGCAAATAGGAACAGAAAAGACACTTAGCACATGCTCATAAAAATGCGGTTACAAGACCTCTTTATTTTCTCTATTTTATTTAAAGAGTAATAATTTAATAAAAAGGTAAGGATTTAAAATAGCATGTTTTTAAAAATCATCATGTGTATACAGTTACTTATAAAAATTGTCAATTTTAGGTCATTCCAGTTCCTGCAGTCTGTCTGAAAGGTGATTAACGAAGCAAATCAGACATCCGTCTTTAAGATGTATTCATTTTTTTTTTGATACCGTTATGGTTTTTAAAAATTTAATGTTTCAAGATGATGCTGGATATCAGGTGCAAAATTGACCTAATTTACAAATTTAAACTATTAAGCTCTGTTGCTTTATTTTTCCCTATATTTTCAGTAGTAGGCCTCTTTTAAAAGTCACCTTGAATCAACTTTAAAACTATCTAGGTAAAAAGTAGGTTTAAAAAAATCTATTTTTGAAAGAATAAAAAAACCAAATATATTATCAATTTATTGCCTTCTGTGTAAAACTTTGTTTAAAAAGGATTTATGTTATTAAATAAATAATAATTTTAATGATTTAATATGTGCAGGGTAGGTTAAGGGATATATTTACTACATGGTAATAAATACTAAGACTTTGGATAAAATAATTTACAAAATATTTAAAGCACAATTAAGATATTACAGCCGATCTTGTGCTGAAATGTATTGTCTATGTTTACATTTTAAACGGTATAGGTATTGCAAAGTTCTATTTTATATTCCCAATTTTTATTATTTGCAAAACTAAAGTTAAAGACCTTAAGGTTTTGTAGATTAAACAAATATAGAAGAACAGTGCCGTATCTAGGTATGGCCGCGCCCTTGGCGGGGCTTAACATTTGCGCCCCCTCCACACACCGGGGGATTTGGGGATTATGGAATACCCTTCAACGAAAACGGGGAGATCGGAGGTTTTCCCCAGGAAATTTTACAAAATTAAAGTGCAAAGTTTTAGAGCTAAAGTTTTTTGATCCGAGGATTTCGTTTCTTTAAAATACCAATTTTGTGGTGGAATTTGTGTCAAATTCTATATTTTTTTATATGGAAATGTTAGCCTACTATTTGAAATAGACACGATTTACATAAAACAACTGTTTATATTTGGCTCAAAAAAGTGGAATATAAATTAATTATACATCCTTATTTGAGGATGATTAAACTTAGAATAAATTTTCTCAACAATAAAATCGTAGTAACAAAAATACTTTGCTCAGCAGGCCTACCAAAACGTAACATTAATACTTTAATAAATTAAATAATATGCAACAAAACATTTAATTAAAAACTTGTATAACATGTATTTACAGAAACTATTTAAAATCTTTGCTATGAAACATGTAAAAAAAAAATAAATATACAGGGTGTTTCAAATTCGACTGTCACCATTGGGCTTCCGGAAACGATAAGAGATACGAGGAAGTTTAAATTGGGAAAAAGTTGCGCATCAATAAAAAATCCAGGGCCGTATTTAAAAAAAAAGTAATAATGTTGTGGATGGTTTCACGAAAACGAAACGTCGTAAAAAAGTTTTGACTTCACCAATACATAAGGCGCAAAAATTTCCGATAAGAATGTATTTTTAGATTTTTTTTACCTTTTAAAATAAGCTTGTAAAAAAATAAAAAGGAAAATCGGACATTTTAGTTATTTCGCCAAATTTCCAAAAGCACAAGAGATAACTTCAATTTTTAAACAGTGTATTATTGGGCTTCCCTATAGGCAACTTTGTCCCAATTTAAACTTCCTTGTATCTCTTACCGTTTCTGAGATCCCCATGGTGAGAGTCGAATTTAAAACATATATATTAGCTAAACGAATGATTCATTGATTTTTACAGAAACTACCAGAAAAATACATTATAAGTTTGGAACTAGAGCTGCCCCCAATTTATAAAATACCAATTTATCTGCAGCTTAAATAAAATTTAAGCTCGCTATAGGTGTCGGGATAAATTGATATTTTATTATTAATTCATACATTTTTTCAGTCTTAATATATTGAAAATAATTAAATTAAGTATCTAAGTTAAAGATTTGCTATAAAATTGTTCTGTTGTAATTTATTTATTTAATTAATTTTGTCAATAAAAAATATGAATATGACAACGATACTGACAACTGATGAAAAAAAAATTTCATGGTCGATTTTGCGCCCCCCAGGTAGCTGCGCCCTTGGCGGGCGCCCATCTCGCCACCGCCTAGATACGGCCCTGTAGAAGAAACATACTGCCAATTTCTTAAGAATATTAAAAATAAAGCGCTCTAAAAAACTAATGATAGCAAACGGGCCAAATTTTAAAATATTTTAGCGATTTGGCTATTATCTAATAGGCAATAGGCTATTTAATAAGTTTTATAATTAATTTTATTATTTAACATAATCTCTTCTATCTTTAATACGCTTATTCCAATTATTTTCTAATTTGTTAATTCCATCCTTATAGGGAGAATCCGAGACTGTCGGAATATACTTTTACGGCTGCTATCATCTCTTCGTTCGATGAAATTCGTTTCCCAAGCATGAATTTTTGTAACGTGAGAATAGCCAGAAGTAAAACAAAGCTAAATCTGGCGAATAGGGGGGATATTGCAACAATTCGTATTTTCACTCACTGATTTTCGCAATCGCTTTTTTGATCTGTGAGCGGGTGCGTTGTCTTGATTAAAAATGTTTTTTCTTCTGTAAACCAGATGTTAATTTTTACATTCAGGTGATTTAAAAGATTAGAATTATAATCTAAATTTATTGTTTTACCAGTAAGGAGAAAATCCACCAACAAAATTATTTTTGTATTCTAAAAACTGATTCTAACACCGCTGATGATTTCTAGATCCTACCTCGGTTCGAAACCGAAGAACTGGGTTTATACCAATTAAGTTTCTTGTTTTGATTAGGATCATGATGGTTAATACGAGTCTTATCCATAGTGATAAAACGACGAACAAACTTCCTTATAATCAGTTCTAGAACTCCTTAAATATTACTAAGAAAGTCACATTCAAATGTGTTTTTGTTCCTTTCTTAACGAATGCGGTACCCATTGCGCACACAGCTTTTCGAAACCCATAACTATAGCCTAAATACTGCTTACGCTGCCTTATGAACTGAAATGAATTTCAAAACCATACCGTATTTTTGCTGCCATTTTAAGTGTTTATGCACTTTTTAGACGTCTTTTACCTGGTTCGCCTTTAAGACTTGTAAGACCTGGTTTCAATTCAGCAACCCATCTTTTTACTGGTCCAATTAAAGGTAAAAAATCCTTATATACTTTTAACAATCGTTCATTATTTTGTTCCAATTATGTGATTTTTACCATTATACGCAACTCAATTTTTTCCATTGTAAAAATACTGTTAAGTTTGAACTGATGTTAATATACGAATAAGTTGACAGAGCTACATAATACTTAATTTTTTAGAAAATAACCTATTGAACAAACAGTTATTTTTTTCCATAGAGTAGAAGTGCAATACCAGAAAGATTAATAATTTCAAAAAAATATATAGATAAAAGAGTGGCACAAATAATTAAGACGCATTCATTACTGTTGCTTTATGATGGTCAATATTACTAACGTCTGTTGGTAGATAATGAGATGGTGACAGGTCAGGTCAAAGATTTGGTCCCTCATGCCATTTTAAGGGTTAGTAGTTAACCCAAAAATAAGAAAAAAATTATGGGATTTAATCGCCGCTCGCATGCACGTCATAATTGAATTTGCATTTTCTTTTGTGAAAAATTTGAGTGCTTTTTGGTAATATTATACCGCATGCTTTTTAACATCAGGTATAATAAACTAATTTAAGGTAGTAATGATTGACATGCATCCAACAATTGGGTATTATTCATATATTTAAAACAAAGCAAAATACACAAAAATTCCAAGGGACGAGTTCCCATCTCAATTTTATAATCTCACAAGTCCGTATAAACGAAGAAGTTTAGAGGGACTGCAAAAGGACTCGTGACGTCACTTCGCATATAAATACAGATTGTTTACGTATCCATTTTGTCTGTTTCCTGTTGTACCGCGGTAAATTTTGACATAAGTAGTATTTTGTTTTATTTTGCGTGCCAAAATAATTTTTTTTTTTATGGTAACGAAGGATTTACAGGCTCATAAACTAATTTAAAACCTTTGAAAACATATTTTGTAGATTAATTAAAAATTGACGAACGTTTAATTTTCAAGAAATTGAGATAAAAGGGCACAAATTTAAGATTTTTGTTTATGTGCAAAATAAAATTAAACATCTTTTGTCCCAATGCTTTAAAGGGGTTTAAACCAAATTAAGAAAAAAATTATGGGGTTAATTTATACGTATAATTGAATTTGCCTTTTTCTTTTAAAATTTTATGCTTTTGGTATATTATACACACTTTAAATCAGGTTTAATTAATTTAAGGCATATCATTGCTGCTAACCAATTGTTATTACGTCATAATAACGAGCACATATACTAAAATTTTGTTGGGTACTTCCCTCTCAATAAAATCCCCGTGAAAACAAAAGGGGACCAAAACTACCATTTATTTTGTTTCGTACCATTTTCTTCCAGTTGTGGAGTTTTTGATTTTAAGTAACCAAATTTGTTATTTTGCCTGCCTAAATAATGCCGTTTTATTATTAAACCTTGCTAAAAGGTTATAAGGTTTACAAACGAATTTAACTTTATGTTTATGGAAATGGCTAAATGACGACGTTACAGCAGTGACTTTCAAAAGCTTGTTTTAGCGTAATTTTGGCGTTTGAATTTAAACATCTTAAAATTTAAATGCTTAACCAATTGGGAAAATTTTATGTCCGGTATGTTTATTGTATGCAATCGCCAGCTCTCCCCGTTCCAGACACACGTTGTTGTCAACGTGAGCTTTTCCGAGCTTTGTAGGTGGAACTTCTGGATTGTCGGGCTCTGTAACCCCTAGAATTTTCGAACTTTTCCAAAACTTCAATTCTTAGCAAAAAAATTATCGATGCAGGGCACAAACAATGGCGGTCCGACCAAGGACTGTTTCTGGTATCACGCATAACCATTTTCTGTCAGTACTGTCCCTCCCTTCTGAGCTCGCAACCATCTTCCGCCATTAGAAAAATCCCTCGTGCGTGGGGCCCTCAGAAAGGAACAGGTATAGGAATCTTCGTTCACAGCGCTTAGCCCCAGAAAAAGGACTCCATCGTTTGGCTTGAGTTTCTCCTTGATCCCCGATGGTAAAAGCTGTTGATACAGCACGTTTAGCCGCCTTCCCGGAAAAAACTATGTAGTTTTTTAATCGCGGGCACTTCACTGATCGGAGGTCAAACAGGAACTGGCTTGCTTGAAATATGTTTTTTAGTTTTTTTTGAGGTTACTATACGATATTTATGCACATATGCTATCATTTTATAGGTTTGTCAAAAAACGTGAATATACCCAATTGCACAAAGGGTCAAAAGTATGGCTTGAAGATAAAAAAAGGTAAATTTAAATTATTTAGAATTGCATGCCAATGAAAAGTATTGAAGAAAATACTAGTCTGGGAAAATTGGCATGCATCGCTTATTGAAGGAAAGATGGAAGATTTTTAGCAACTCTTGGTGATTTCAAAGTGCATGCTATTTAAATAGCAGTTGATTTAAATTAATAATAATTACAGGGCAAATTGGCATGCATTCCAGGATGTTACAAATCTAGGATGTGTTAAAAAAGTTGAAAAAATAGCTAATTTTTGTGATTTTGTTTTGCGTGCCATTTGGTTATTCATTAAAGAGTATTATCTCACAATGAAATTGGTACGCACATATGTGCTGCATAATTTAGAAAAAATGTTGAATAAAACAATTTTTAAATTTAATGTTAAGTATTTAAAAAACCGAAAACTTTTTGTGATTTTGTTTTGCATGCCATTTTGTGTTTTACTAAAAAATAACATTTTTATCTTCAATAAGAAATTGCTTGCATGTTGCACATGCACTTCGCATGGTAAGCAAATATCAAAGTTGAAAAAATAAATTGTTTTAATAACAAAATGGCATGCAAAACAAACAAAAAAAGTGCACTTTGATAATTGCTTATTATCGAAGTGCATATGCAGCATTCATGTCATTTTTTAGTAAAGCTTATTTGTATTTTCTAATAAAATATAAATTGGCATGTAAAACAAAATCACAAAAATTTGCAAACTTTTTTATGTTTATAATACGTCATATAAGTTCATCCCTTTGTGCTTTTAATTCCTTTATTAAAAATTACTATTAAACATTATTTGAAGGGTACAGGGAAAAAACTAAAGTATTTAGATTGATAAAATTTTCTTTTTTCAATTATGTTTTTTTTAAAAAATCTGAGACGTAGGTCTTTAAAATACAAGTATTTAAAAAAAATTTTTGATGAAAAATGGTATTGGACACAATATGACACAAAAACGTTTAAAAAAGCGAGCACAACCCGACGTTTTTATTTTATAATACGAATGCTTGCAAGGTTCATCCCTTTGTCTATATAATTCCTTTATTAAAATTGACTATTAAACATTATTTAAGGGGACAGGGAAAAAACTAAATTTTAGATTTATAAAATTTTCACCAAAATTTTGTTTTTTTAAAATTCTAAAAAATTTGGGGGTTAAACTAAAGATTTAAAAAAAATTTTATAAAAAATTTTGGCCTTCAAAAAGCGTTTAAAATACACACAACCACTTTTTATGTTTATAAACAAATATATCGGTTCTCTTTTTTTATATAATTTTTTTAAAATTACTATTAAAATTATTTGAAGGTAAGGGAAAAAAAAAAGTTTTAGTTGAAAAATTTTCTTTTTAAAATTTTTAAAATATCTGAATTTGTAGGTCTTAAACTCAGTCATTTTTAGAATTATTTGTATTTTCTAATAAAATATAAATTGGCATGTAAAACAAAATCACAAAAATTTGCAAACTTTTTTTATGTTTATAATACGAAGTGCATATGCAAGTTCGCATTTGTGCTATATAATTCCTTTATTAAAATTGACTATTAAACATTATTTGAAGGGTACAGGGAAAAAACTAAAGTATTTAGATTGATAAAATTTTCTTTTTACAAATATGTTTTTAAAATATCTGAGATCTGTAGGTCATAAACTACAAGTATTTAAAAAAATTATTGATAGAAAAATGGTATTGGACACAATATGACACAAAAGCGTTTAAAATAGCGAGCACAACGCTGACGTTTTTCTCTCGGAACGGCATATTTTTTAAATTTAATATCTCCTGACTTATTGCGTTCTTGTCGGGGATTTTTTCTAAATAAAATTTAACAATACTTTTTATGTAACGACGTCAGTATCTCAATTTCGCTAAAAATTGACTTAGCCCGTTTTTGCCATGTACCCTTCATTTGGTGTAGTTTAAGATCACCAGAAGCTACTAAAAATTTTCACAATACTCCGGTCAATCTAGACATTCAAAGGTACATAAATTTACATCAAGCTGAAAGTGAGTAAAATTGTTCAAAACCTAATAATAATAAGTTTTATCGTAAAATTGCCTTAATAGAAATTGTAGATCATAAAATTTTCTATAAAAAAGGTATCAATAATGTTTTGCCTTAAAGCTACCTTTCCTGAGATATACCGTTTCAAAAAGTAAGCGTCATTGTATGTATAAGCACGTCACGTAAATACATCTCTGTAGCTGTAATATAAGCAAAAATATTTTTTATCGGTGATTGTAACTTACATTTAAAATATAAAATATATTTACTTAAGTATTACTATGAGAATATCAGGTAAAATGAAACCCAGTCCCTTAAGGAGGGGTAAAACAACAGTCTTTAAAATGTTTGAAAAACAAGATTTAGTTCAATCTGCTGAAGTTTTTATAAAAACTAATTTAACTCCACAAGAAATTATCTCCAACAGAATTCGCTTTCTTTTTTGTACGTACCTCAGTTGCTGCTTATCAACATCTTTTTCGGGTATTTTACCAAGTTCAAGTATGGCTTGGTTATTAGCTAGACTCAAAAGATTTGGGTTGGAAGTTGGGCGATAATACATTAGAACCAATTCAGACTTTACACCCACCTGCGACGGAAAAACTGGTAAACACATTTTTTTGCTACTTTAAAAAGGGAAGCAGTGCTAAATGTGGTTGCAAAAAATTGGACTGTTTTGTTCTCTGGCATGCATTAATTGTCAAAGCCGGTCGTGTTCGAATGTTGAATTACCAACAGCAGAGAATTCGTTTGATACTGACGAACCGAAATGCGATACATCGCTATTGACGCAATTCACTTACATCCAGAATGAAGAAGAAGAAGGAGATCAAAAAGAAGAAAAAGAAGAAAAAAAAGATCAACAAGAAGAACAACAAGAAGTAATCTGAAGGTATGAATCGAACGAACAAATTTTTCTACTATTTTTTTATTTCCATCCTTTTTATCAAGTCCAACCCTTGCGAATATCTGTTGTTATGCAATAGTTTTCAATTAAACAGAATTACAACAGATCTGTGAAATAAGCTTCTGGATAAACTACGTTAAAAAAACAGAGGTGGCGTGGAAACGTGTGCATACAATGACGCTTACAAACATCTGAATCGTTATATCTCAGGAACCGTGGCTTTTAAAAAAAAAATTATTAATACCTTTTTTATAGATAATTTTATGATTTACACTTTTTGTTTCAAGGTAATTTTACGATAAAACTTACCGCTTTGAAGAAAATCGCAAAAATATACATTTTCTTAATCTTTGACCTCAAGTCAATTTCTTTCCACGTACCGGAACGATGGGAATTTTTAAATTGTTATTTTTAATTACGTTTTAAACGATTTTACTTACTTTTAACTTAATGTAACTTTATGTACCTTTACTCTTATTTTTGGTCTAGTTTGACCGGACTACAAGTTTTTCCCGTAATTTTCCACCTTTGCTCCAACGGGGGATGCGTGCTAATTTTCTCAGACTATTATTTTGACAAAAATCTCGATCTTTTTTATCCTAAGGTTAACTATCGACGCTTAAAATGGCATGCCGGACCAAATGATTTCACCTAACTGTCACTATCTCATTACTCATTACCCATTTCTTTTCTTTTTCCTCAGCCAATGTAAAAATTAATTTAGGTCTTAAAGAAGTACCATGTTAATTTATTCATCTCTCGTAAGGCCTGTCAATTTTGGGTTACGGCAGTTGTTACAGACTGTTCAAAGTGTGAGCAACGCAGTTAATCAAGACATGTAACGCGTAATAAGTTTCTTTATATCCGTTATATTTTGACTCTAAAAAAAATTATCTCAGGTGCAAACTTGACCTAATTTACAATTAAAGGCCTTAACGCATCGATTGCGTCGTGCATTTTAACTTGTTTTTCTGCACTTGTTCACTATATAATTGCCTTTTTGGCGTTCGTTTGTGGTCATTTGTTGGTACGCGGAAGTAAAACGGCTTTTTTATTCAAACTTAAGTCTTTAAGACAGTCATTTTTGGATAATAAAAAAAAGTCCGATTAAAACTTATTTGAACATTCAATCAAATATTATCTGACACTCTTTGAGATTTATCTAAATTTATGTTTTCCTGTTTTTTGGAAAATTCTGTATATTTAAATATACAGTGTGTCCCAAATTGGGCCACCTGTTTTGGTAACTCGGGAACCATTAGAGCTACAGTGTTGGTTAAATTAGGAAAGTTTTAGACAATTTAATTGCAAAATTAAATCTGCTTTCAGATTTTATTTATCTTTCATGGTTTTTGAGATAATTAAGAAAAACCGAAATGGTGCATTTCTAACTTTTGCCTGTAGCTCGCAAAATACCAATTTTACGGTTTTCAGATTACTACATTATAAGAACACTTTTTTAAGAACAATTTAATTTAAGTAAAAATATTTTTCTAACTTAATTTGTTTTTGAGATATTTACCCTAACTGTGGATTTTCATAAAGACGCCATATTGGATTTTTACATTTTTGAAAAGAGCTCTTCAAGAGCTTTTGGGAATCGGTTTCACAAAAGATCCATAGGCTAACAAGCCCGTAACTAAGAATCTAAAATGTATTTGGTTAGGTTTTTGCCGCTCCGGAAATTGTTCTTCGTATGCAAGTGCTGCAGCTTCTGTATTTCTGTTAGAATTAAAATAAATTTCTAGCATATCCACCTTTTCATCATTGGAATAATTAAGAGCCATCAAAACTTGAATTTTTGTTAAAGGCGTTTCTAAACGAAAAATAAGATGCACGCTAATTTTGACATTTACATTATTTAAATTATAAGATGCGTATCATTTGTTTCTTATGAAACGGGGCGGCCATTACGCAGTCTAGTCTAAGCCTACTATCAAATAAACAAAAATAATCGTTTTTAGAGCTTAAGCAATCTGAATACCTAGACTTTGATATTCAATGACAAGCTTTTTGAAGAGCTTTTTTTAAAAAATGAAAAAATAAAATGGCGTCCCTATGAAAATCCTAAGTTTGGGTAAATTTAAAAAACAAAAAAGTTAGAAAAATATTTTTACTTAAATTAAATTGTTCTTAAAAAGTGTTCTAATAATGTAGTAATCTTAAAACAAAATTGGTATTTTATGGCTACAGGCAAAAATTAAAATATCATTTGGTTTTTCTTAATTATCTCAAAACATAAAAGTAAATAAAATCTGAAAGCGATTTAATTTTGCAATTAAATTGTATAAAATTTTCCTAATTTAACCAACACTGTACCAATATTTCCCGAGTTACCAATACATGTAGGCCCAATTTGGAACACACTGTTTAAATATATAACTCTTTTAATTATTATTTCACATAAAACAAAAACACCCCTGTTTTTTCGTAAATTTGGTATCATTAGGTTTATAATTGGAACATTCATTAGTAAAATCCGCAATGTGGCCACTTGTACTTTTTTTAGAAAATAAAAGCGATTTCTATATCCTATAAGAAACTAATTATAGTTTTACTTATGATAACATCACTAATCGAAACATTATAATATATTTTTTAATGCGTCTTATCTACAACAAGTGTTTCATTAAACCTAATAAAAATTTGCTTAATAAATCCAATGTAATATTTTAATTATTTTCCTAAAAAATTAAAATTTTTTAGTTTAGAAAAGTGCAAATTGCTTTGCTTTGGGTTTTGCTACGGTATGTGAAGTGTGAAGAAGGCAAAGAAGAGGTAGTGATGTCTTTCGCCGACTTTATAGAAGCGAAGGGAAAATTGCAGAGAAACCAACGAAAATAATTGCGTATGACAACGCAGTGGTTATGTCTAGTGTACACAGGAGCTCAAGCACGGATTAAAGAGGTTACTCCGAAGGCGCGGTTTGTGTGCACAAATCATTCTCTGAACCTGGTTGGAGTATATGCTGCATCACTTGCCATTGATTCAATCACCTTTTTTTCTCATCGTCGTGTCATCGCTGGGACGCCCTGACTACTGTAACGAAGCAAGGTGTGAAGCGCTTGATTGATACTTGCTGGAGCGCCAGATATGATGCAGTCAATGTGATGTAGAACCATTATTCAGAAATCCTCGATGTTTTGGAACAGCTTTCGACTGATGTGACAGAAAATGTGACTACCAGCTCCAACGCTGGTTGAATTTTGACTGCCATGCACTTATTTGCATTTCTATGCTATCTCGGATTCCGAAATGCAATTCTTGTGGAAGTTAATGACACTTAACTCTATCTGCAAAAAAAAGACCTTCATATAAGTTCTTGCTTCACTAAAGTTAAGGCTTTAGAGATCTTCTTGGTGGAAAAGAGGGATGATCTGGTTCATGGTGCATCCACTTTTGGAAAAAAAGGTTTGTGAGTATTGAGGTTGCACCCTGCCGTTTAAGAAAAAAAACGCTTTCATGATGACGACGGGGCAGCGGATGCTAGTTTGTCATATAATTTGGAACTGCGGCGTGACATGTTCATTTCTGTAGACAGAATTATCCAGGAAATCAAAACAAGATTTCAACAGCTGCATGATCCGGACGCGAAGTTTTTTTGCAAAATTTGATATAGAAAAATTTCAGGGGGAACGGGAAGACCAAAATTTCGTCCGTGCGTCAAATAGAGAAGCAAAAATTTTGACTAAGGGGCCGCTTGAACTTCTTAAGTTTGTACAACGGTATAGTTTGGGTTTTTCCGTTCCGTATTGCTATTATGCTGAGGATACTTTTAACAGTAGGCATCACTGTAGCTTTCCTAAGTTGAAATTAATCAAGAATTACTTACGTACTACCATAAGTTCTTTAAGGTTAACCAATTTGGCAATATTGTCAATCGAGCGTGATTTAGCAAACGAAGTGGACTTTGACAATGTGATTTTAAATTTCGCTGCCTGGAAAGTCCTAAGTTTAATATCTGAGTATGTTCTTATGTACTTGTAGATACTAAGATACTTTGTCATGTCAAGTAGCATAATAAATATTTTATATAGCTGACCTATAAAACTGTTTTTATTTATAATTTTTATTCTCACTTTTTTAGGGGTATAAATTTTTATTTTTGATTCTGTAGGCATTTAAATGATGTTAATGTTGTTGTTGTTGTGTTTCATACGTAATGGCAGATATGGGCCTTTCTAATTAAAACAAGAATTTCGTTAATACGTCACCCACAGCTTGTCTATTTTTTTTTATCTTGGGACAGTCCACGAAGGCTGATGCCTAAGTACTAATGTACCGTGGGTGTCTTAAGTGTGGTGAGGGGGAGTTTGTTCACACGGGGCTTAAATATTTGGAGATTGGGAGGAGAAGGAAAAACTTCTGCGGGCAGCAGGTTCCATAGTCTTGACACTCTAGGGATAAAGGAACGAAGAAAGGGGAAGTTCGGGCCTCTCTAACTGAACTGAAAAGGATCAAAAATTGACACGGTTGCTCTGTTAGGAGCTGCCAGAGGGGGGAATTATACTAGCCAACTCCTCTGAGCAAAAACTGTTGAAAATACCTATAGAAGAGCGACAGATTCCTACAGCTCGACGATGGGCAAGATGAGAAAGCCTTTCTGTGAACGTGGGATCATTAATAAGACGAACGGCTCTTTTTTGAATGGTGTCCAGAATGCTGAGTGTTGTAGGGGACGCCATTCCCCAGACATGAGAACAATATTCTAAAGATGGTCTGATTTGGGATACATACAGAGTATACAGATTGGAAGGAGAGAAATACTTTCTGGCTCGAAAAAGGTATCCTAGCTTTTGTAAAGCTGCGGAGGCTATATATGTAATGTGCTTGTGCCAGTTGAGGCCATTCGCAAAAGTAACACAGACAAGATTAAACGACTCCTTGTTCTGCAGAACTCGGCCGCTCATATGTAACGGATCAGTATTGGCAGACTTTTTTCGCGACAACGAACATTATTGTGTTTTCGAGGCATTAAACCAAACAAGATTTTTGGCGCCCCAATCCAAGATAAGTTCGAGGTCTTGTAAAAGAGATATCTGCATTGACCTGCGCTTGTTTTCCAAATCAGAATTAAATGGTGGCTTAAAAAATTAAATACTAGAATGGAGGGTACTATCGTCAGCAAAACTGTGAATGGGATTAAGTGAGGAAGAGAGAAGATCGTTAATGTGTAGAAGAAACAGCGTGGGTGACAGCACTGAGCCCTGGGACACCCCAGCATTAATTTGGTAGAAGCTGGAAGAATGACCATCCACAGTAACTGATATACGTCTTTTAGAAAGGAAACTGGTGAGCCAAGAGCAAAGCTTAAATAGAAGACCGTAAGAAGGAAGTTTGTTTAGAAGCCCGTCATGCCAGACCTGATCGAAAGCTTTGGATATGTCAAGAGCAACGATCTGGAATTCACCAAGAAACCCAAGGGACTTGTTCCAGTTGTGTAAGGCAAATGAAAGAAGATCAGCTGTGGATCTTCTATGACGGAATCCATACTGTCTATTATGTGAGATCTTGTGTTTTTCCAGATACTTCAAGATTTGGGAATTAATTAATTTTTCCATTACTTTGCAAACAACAGAAAGAAGAGATATAGGTCTATAGTTAGAAGGGAGAGTTTTGGATTCTTTTTTTGGGACAGGTTGCACACGTGCAGCTTTCCAACTCCCCGGGAAAATGTCCGTGTCGTAAGAGATTTAAAAGAGGCGATTTCTGGTATGCCATCCAGCCCAGATGATTTTTTAGTATTAAGAGAAGAAATAATACGCTTGATCTGGTTGACTTTAAAAATGATATCGGACATTTTATGAGAAACAGAAGCAACGGTTGGAAGAGGAAGATTAATAGGAGGATCAAGCGTAGAATTGGCAGCAAATTGTTTAGCAAATAGTTTGGCTTTTTCTTTAGAAGTAGAAACAATTCCATTTTCAAAAATTAGGGGTGGAAAAGAATTTGTGCAGAAGTTTTGACTAATATTTTTGGCAAAGGACCAGAAAGATTTACTGCCTTCGAGCAAGAGAGAACTTTATCTTTTATCCGATTGTTAAAACGGTCTTTTGCTTCTGAGATGGTCTGATTATATTAATTTCTTGCTTCGATGCTAGCCTGTCGATTTTCGGGACTAGGGTTTAGGACAAACTTTTTGTGGGCTTGAATTTTTGAAAGTCTGGCGTTGTCACAGGATTTAGAAAACCACGGTTTGTAATTTGAAGTTAATTTCATTTAAACATCGACCCTATATTTGTGTATTTTTTTACATTCGATCAAAACACAATAAGGCGCTTGTGTACTTTGCCCTACTAAAAATATTTTTTGATGTTATTAAGCGTATATTTTGCAACGTGTGTTCACAACACCGTTCGTGTAGTCAATGAGAATTTAAAAAAAAAGGTAGGTCTCTAGAGATAATTTCCATATCATTAGTAAAAAAAAAATAAAAAGGAGGATCGGTACCGCTAAGAAAAAATAACCTGTCATTGTCCTAATTACGTGACAGGAATCTTATCCGTAAGCATCAGTAATCATTTGTAATGATCATCCATTCGTACGAAAGCCTTTTTTATTCGCTTTATTGGTAATCGGATTTTAATACTAAGAATCCTATAATAAGGGTATAGAGAGAACATATGGTACAATATTATTTCAATTTAGTTTGTACATGCACAATGCACATGCATTCTTGTTTAAGAAAAGTGGACTTGATTTTATCTTCTTTAATATAATACACAAGTCAATCAATATAAAACGCTTGAAATTCAAAACACTTAATTTTATTAACGCATTAATGTTATTATTTTTATAATTAAAAAAAAATAAACAAGAATAATTTAAAAATGTATTACTAAATTACTTGCGAAAA
Organism: Listronotus oregonensis; assembly: GCA_019359885.1. NCBI lineage: Eukaryota > Metazoa > Arthropoda > Insecta > Coleoptera > Curculionidae > Listronotus > Listronotus oregonensis. The sequence continues at coordinate 22,966 of JAHBCN010011827.1, forward strand.
TAAAAATATTAATTTTAATGATTATTTTATCGATTTAAAAAAATTCTTTGGACTTCCGTTTCCCATGTGTTCGAGATTGTTTAATGTAAAGTAAAATCAAAATTTTCTTTTCTTTATTTTTTAAACTACATTTCTTTTTTAAAAGTTTTAGCCTCATGTTTATACCTTAGGGAGGTTGCTGACTGGGTATATGTATTTTATTTTAAACGTAGCCAAATAAAACAAGTAGTCAAATTTATTTTCTTTTTCATGATCTAGTTTCACCTAAAAGATATTTTTCCTTAATATTAAAAATGTTTGTAATTTTGGTAAAAGTTTACCTAAAATGCTATTTTACGAGAATTTCTTTGATTTTTTTCTGAAATTTTCGTATATTTACAAGAAAAACATTTATTAGAAGATACATTTAAGTGTTTTTCAATAATACTTTTGCACTTACCCTTTGCATACAATTGTACTAGATTTCCTCTAAACATTTTATTAAATGTTTATTTAAATACATAAAGATGCACAAAAGGCATAAAAATGGTATTAAATAAGTTATTTAAAATAAGTCCCCAATCATTTCGGCACTAAAGAAATACTTGTAAACTGGCGACTTCACCAGAAGTAAAATTGAAAAACAATCCGCAAGTTTGATTAATTTATTATTTTACAGCTAGGTATTATTATTTTTAAGGGAAATAGCACAAAAAAATATTTTAGGGTATTTACAGTAGGCAAAAAAGTTTGTTATAAATGGATAAAAAAAAAGAAGGGTAGTCGCAATAGATTAATTAGAAAAAGTAAGTATTTCCAATACATTTTGGGAATGTAAACATATATTATATATATATATATTCGACGTTAAAAAGACAAAACAATTATATGATTTACTTAAAAATGTAATAAAGGGCCGTACTAAAAAGTTGTGATTGTTCAAAATAGTAAAAAGACGTATAGGTGGCTCCCCCTACAAGTAAAAGCCGTAATAAGATTAGATTCGAATCCGTCATACCAAAAAACCCCCGGATACCAATTTTTACTCCAATATTTTTCTTATCTTAGATTTTATTGAAAAAATAGAAAAATTAAATAAAAATTTTAACACCCTGTATTTCGAAACGAAAGTCTTGTGGACCCATATTTGTATAGGCTTTTATGTTTACTTTTGACCCTGACTACGTACCTGAATTATTGACATTTCTCATGAATCACCCTGTATATATATATATATATATATATATATATATATATATATATATATATATATATATATATATATATATATATATATATATATATATATATATATATATATATATATATATTATCGATGGTAGGTTAGACGTTTATGGAAAACGGACGCAGAATTTTCTAAAATTTACATCTTACATTGTCTTACCTGTTCTAAAATTTAACACCTGTATTTCGAAACGGTCTTGGACCCTATTTGTATACTTTTTATTTACTTTGACCCTGACTATACCTGAATTATTGACATTTTCGCATGAAACACCCTGTATATATATATATATATATATATATATATATATATATATATATATATATATATATATATATATATATATATATATATATATATATATATATATATATATATATATATATATATATATATATATATATATATATATATATATATATATATGGATATACGGTGAAGCAGATTATTGATTTTTGAAAATTTAGCATCATTTTCTTACCGTTCTATCGATCTAAATATTTTCAGCATTCGACGTTGCCGCTTCTATCAAAAAGTTCTAGAAACTTATTTTTTAAATAGAACACCCCCTATATTAACAAGTTTTTATATTCGCCCTTTTATTATAATACTTTTTTGTCAATATGGCCCTATACCTATCTATCGGTTTTCGAGAAAAAAAATAATTTGTGTTAAATATGGTCCAAAAAATGGCCCTATTTAAACTTAAGTAAATTAATGCTCTCACTTCATGAAAAGTTGATGTTTTGGTGGTAGTTTAAACAGACACGATGTATTTAATTTACACCGAGAAATCGACTTCATATCATACAGGGCGCGCTAAAATTACCATTATTTCCGTTAGTCTTAAAGGGGTCTAAAGATCTTTTTTTTTGTCAAATGAAACCCCTGTATATTACTTAATAAAGTAAAAGATGAAGAAGAATGCTTTACGATGACTTATCATATCCCTATACCTAAATCATCAAGTTTTCTTAATTAAGCCGCTTTTTTGTGAAAAATTATTTTTTAAAGAAATTAATTTTCAGTAACCATGAAAATATCAAGCTTATGGCAGTTTGGTGACTTTCATAAGTAACTTATAAACAGTTATTAACGGTGTTTAAAAAAATCTCCCAAAGTGAACGCAAATATTGATTATTCAAACGAAGTTCTTATGAAGTTATTTATTTTACACAGACAATGTGATCAAATCAAATCAAATGTTTGACGATCGTTGGTTAAGGCGCTTAGGGCCATGGGATTGGCCACCGAGATCACCCGATCTCACGCCGCTTGACTTTTTTTTATGGGGTGTTTTAAAAGAAAGGGTGTACATTACTCCAGTGCCTACTAAAGAAGAACTGCGACGGCAAATATTGCGGTGTATTGAAGATGTGGATCCCCATCAAATTGAAAAAGCAACCACGAGTCGTGTACAAAAGCACATTCTAAAATGATTAGAATGTAATGGACAACATTTCCAGCATTTATTGTAAAAATTTGTTGTTTTGTTTACAATTTTGTTATTTTTATTCATCTTAATTATGTTATTTTCTGCACTTTCACATGTTAATTGAATTATTTTGTAGTCACACTGTCATAAGCTTGATATTTCCATGGTTACTTAAAATTAAATTCTTTAAAAAATAATTTTTCACAAAAAGCGGCTTTATTAAGAAAACTTGATGATTTAGGTATAGGGACATGATATGTCATCTTAAAGCGTTCTTCTTTATCTTTTATTTTATTGAGTAATATACAGGGGGTTTCATTTGAAAAAATGATCTTTTGACCCCTTTTAAGAATAACGAAAATAATAGTAATTTTAGCACGCCCTGTTTGATATGGAGTCGATTTCTCGGTGTAAATTAAATACATCGTGTCTGTCTAAACTACCACCAAAACATCAACTTTTCATGAATTGAAAGCACTAATTTACTTAAGTTTAATTAGGGCCATGTTTTGAACCATATTTAATACAAATTATTTTTTATCTCGAAAACCGATAAAGATAGGTATAGGGCAATATTAACAAAAAGGTATTATAATAAAAGGGCGAATATAAAAACTTGTTAATATAGGGGGTGTTCCATTTAAAAAAATAAAGTTTCTAAGACTTTTTGATAGAAGCGGCAACGTCGCAATGCTGAAAATATTTTAAATCGATAGAACAGGTAAGAAAATGTAAGATGCTAAATTTTCAGAAAAATTCTGCTTCCCGTTTTCCATAAACGTCTAATCTACCATCGACCGTGAATCACCCTGTATATGACAGAAAAATATATTAGATGTCGTTGTATATGAGCAATTTCTTTTTTAATTTTTTATGTTAAATATAATTTTTAAAATGATGTGCTTAGTCAGTGTCTGGTCATCATTAAAACAGCATTTAAAAAATAATATAACGAATAAAGGTTTGAATGAAAAATTCATTCGACGTTGGTAAAGAATCCATCCATCTTGCATCGGATTGAATTTTAAACATGCCCCGATGGAAAAACAATAGGTAATACATTTTTTAGTTATTCCATTGATATTCACTTCAGTAAAAGTATTGTTTACAAATGAAGCCCCTGCATAATTTGGTATAAGTTCCTACAACGTCCTATAACAGTTATAGACAATGCCGTGATGGATGTGACAATATGTACGTCCTTTGCAAGGACCTTTAATGTTTACTTAATAAAGATGTGAAAGAATGTTGGTATTGTTTATCATTATTTGTCTATTGGGTTTTCCTTCGAGGTGGCATAGAATTTTAAATAAGTTTGTAGTGAGAAAGAAAAGCTATGTATTAATTTTAAAATTATACGTCGATTTAAATTATTAAGGTGAATTTAGAGTCAATAGACATTGTGTAAAACTATTCTCCAGTACTATGACCAATTTTTAAAGCAGTTATTGTAAAATACTTGCGTCTAGAGAAACCCGGATATTACGCCCAACTAGCAATTTGGTGTTTTATAAAAGTCCTAGAAATGTTTTCGACACAAATTTTATAAAACATTATTTCTCGCAAAAACATTTTTATAATGTTTTTGCACCACTTATAAACGCAAAATTGGCACCATTTTATAAAATACTTCAGTCACCATAAATATTTTGTAATGGTTATTGAAATAGTTATATAAACATTTTGGTTAACCCTAAGAATATGTAGAAATGGAATTATAGAACTGTTTTATTAAAGCTTCTTTTAATAGCACTAAATAACTATTTTCTTAGAATTTTTATGACAGACTTTTTAAGAAAAACATGCTGAACGGTAACACAGTAATAAAATAAATGAGCTTTTTAAATATATTTTTAAAGTCGCCACAAATATCTTTGAATCAAAACGAAATGCTCTGCTATGACAAGGAAAAAAATCTGCAAAAATACACAGAAGGAGCCATACTTATTGAATTAAATAATAAGTAATATGGATCCTCGTTTTATCTCCCTTGGGCACTAAAATTTTTAGTGCGGGGAAAATTTTAAGGGGCCCTTTTTGTTTCCATGATTTCTAAAAAAAAAATAATTTTTTATTAAATCCCTTTTTTGAATTGAAATCATTTTGGAAACATACTTATTCAGATTATTTTTAAAAATACATATAATACATTTTTTAAATTAGCCCTTTTTTCTGTATTAACAACAAAAATATGATAATTGTTTAACTTTACATTCTGTAAGATTTTTCGAAGTAGTGCATGGGCATTCAAAATGGCTGCCCTATAAAAAACTTTTGTGTTAGTAGCAAGCATTTTACTAATTAAATTATAAGGCTACTTTTTAAAATTTAATTTTTCTTTGGTTTAAACTCTTAGGCAGGTCAGTGCAAAAAAAATTTTGTTGTGTCACGGGCATTTTTAAAGCAAATGTACATATCTAAATTTCTTTCATCTCCAACTTTTGTCATAGATTACTGATTATTTTTAAAGCGTTCTAGGATCTTACGGAATTATTTTGGGATCCTTTTGTTAACATTCCCAAAAAAGAGCTCTTAGTGCTGAATGTGAAAAAAAAAATGTGTATAGGGTCTGATATTTTTTTAAATTTGTTTTTTGCATTTCAATTTTC
>JAHBCN010011828.1:0-28257 GCA_019359885.1 Listronotus oregonensis
TTCATATTTGAAGAAATGTGTTGAACAACTGCAGTCGTGTTTTGGTTTAATATATTTATGTGGATACGCATTTTCCTACTTAAAACAACCAAACAGTAAACACCGCTCTCATTTGACATACGTTCATGCATTAGATTTTTTTCTCTACTCCCCAAATGTATTATTTATTTTTTAAATAAGAAAGAAACTAAAAATAATATATATTTGCTATTTCTTAAGCATGTTCAGGACCGCCCCCTACTTCTGTATACCATTTTTAAAAATTAACTTTTCTTGCCACATAGTAAACGTAAGTCGTAACACTTTAATAAATCCTTTTACCGTAACTCTTAGATGGTTTTTACATTATCCATAACAATGACTTAATACTAGGTTTTATTACTTCAATTTTTGAAAAACCTTTTTTTAAAAAGAGTGCTGAACATTTTAAAAACAGCCTAATAAACAGTTCTTAATATAGTGGATAGAAGCACTCCTCTACAACCGATGGCGAAATGATGTACTAAAAAAAATAAAGCTGGAATAATTTAATAAAATTATCCCCCAATTTTTTTTTTTAATTCCACAATTTTAGCGTAATAAACATAAAGGTTTGTTATTTTCTGCAACTAACCAGTAATAAACCTTATGGTTTAAAAATAAACCCAATACCTTGAAGATTTTCTTTTGTCATTTCTTTAACTGTTACAAACCCATCTTCGTTTTAATATGTTTGTATTTTGTATACAAAATATTAATTTGGGTTTTTTACGGTACATATTATCAGAAGCACGTGATATTAGTTTGATACATTTCGGTGATTCTAGTAACAAGTCTAGATTATTCAAAAAAACCGTTTATAAGCAAATTTTATTCATATTAATTTAAATTTACATTAATATGCAAATTTATTTTATTGTATTTTATGTTTATAGATCTCCAGTAAAATTTAATATTTAATTTTAAGCCATGGTATTGTTTTTCAAAAATATTAAACTCCGACAAACAAAATTACTTTATTTGATAAGTAAAGATAAAAGTATGAAAGCTTACTAAGTGAAGGAAAAAAATTATTGGCCTTAAATAACTACAGGTCTGGTAAGGCATTATCAGGTGTGTTAGGCCAAGCTCTTAAGATAGCAAAAAGAAATTTTGCATTAGAAAATGTAAATCTCTATTAACTGTAGCACTTATTTTTTTATGATTTTAAAATACCTGGAACTTTTAATGGACGTGTACTTAACATAATTAACCAAAACTAAAATATGTTGATAATGATGTTGAAGTTTTTAAAAATTTTCAGAATTTTTTAGTAACTTTAAATTAAAAAGGTTTCTGGTCTAAATTTTTTTAAAAAATCAATTTTTCTATCCCTTTTTTAATACCTTGTATTATGGAGAATATATGGGAGCAATCGTTTTGCCCGAAAATCATTTCTTGTGACAAAAAGAGATCATCGGACCGGTCGTCCGTGTTATCAAGCTAAAAAAAACTTTTTTTTTTCTGAGGCATGGACTGGGAAAACATTTTTAAATTTTGATCCCCCCTTTAATTTGTAGAGAATTGAACTGGCTATGGTTGCAACCTCGAACGTTAAAATTACTTAAAAGGACCCCCACAAATCAAATGGAATTTTTTTGTCAAATTACCTAAATTTTGGGGGAAAGCAGTTAAAGGTTAAGAAAAAACATGAGCTCGAACGATTTCTTGGTTTTTTTTCGCGCTACGCCCCGTGAAAACCCCTAAAAACATATATACATGTTACATAGGTAGCGCAAAGAACGGGTGATATGAGTAATAGATGTTAAAGTATATAAAATATAATAATGAATTGGGAAATATCGCTTAACTAATCAACAAACTTTCTGAATGCCTAAATTCGACTTCAATATCTCACAAGTGCATGTGTACCCCCTCTGTAGATCCTTTAGTCACGTTTTTTTTTTTATGGATCAGAGGATTCACGAGAGCGTAGGCAAAAAAATCCATAGAAATCGTTTGATTCCATGGAAACTTTTTTTTAGCACACTTTGAACTATTTCCCCCCAAAATTTAGGTAATTTACCAAATTCAAATTCTTTTGTTTTGCGGGGCCTTTTATGTTGTAGTTTAAAAAAAAAAAAAGGTTATTCTGTAGAAAATTGACAATTTTATTTTTTTGAGGTTCCGACCATTGCTACACTCATATTTTAATAATATTTTAGTCTCGTCTGTTTCACACCTTCCAATTACCTAAACCAGGTGCGCCCGCCTACGGAGCACAGCAAGCACGCTCCTTCGGCCCCATTTTAGTTATTAACGGTTTAACTTTTGGGGGGTTTTTTTTTTTTAAAAGCTTAAAGATAAAAGAATAAAAGGGCATAGGCATTTTTTACTTATTGTTCAATTTTCCAAAAAAAAAATGTTGAAATTAAAAAAAAATCAAAGCACCAAACTAAAAACCCCCCTAAGTTAAAAAAATATTAAATGAAATTTGATGTTTTAGCTTTTTATTGCTTTTTAAATTAAACCTTAGGAGCTAACTATACCTAAAATATTATCTATTAGCTCCTCAGGTAATATGTATATTAAAAATTATTAATAAAAACTATGTATCCCCCAAAGTTTTCTAATAATGTAAAACTGACAAACAACGTTTTGCATGTTCATTATACTTACGAAAGACTAAAAGAAATCTGTATTAAGGATGCTAATTCAAAATATTTGTTATCCCCCCCAAGCCAATCTGCTTAGTTGGTTCTGGTTTTTTGGGGTAGAAGAAAGCATCTAGCCCATAAGTTAAGTAAAGCAAAATATGGAAAAAACATAAGTTTAGAAAAAATTTTTAGTTTTTTTTTTCAGATTTTTTTTAAAAAAATTTTAAAAGCAAGAAATGTAAAATACTTAAAAACTAAAGCTGATAGTTAAGTCAAACCAGGGAGTGATTTGATCGAATTTGATGCAAAAATAAACTGGCTTGCTGAGCGACATGTCCAAAACAGTGATTTGGTTTTGGACATGTCGCGTCTAGAGATACCCCGGCTCACGAGCTTCTTGACAGTGTTGACATATGAAACGCTTTATTATGCAGGGACTTGGCTAAAAATTACACATTAATGTAATTATTTAGGTCTTTTTATACGTCCCCCATTTTTACGTCAAATTCAAAGGTTCTAGTCGGGCCCTGGTGAGTTCGGTTTGGGAAAGCGGCTTTTTATTTTCCCCCAAATTTTATATCAGATGTAAAAAGCGGGGACGTAAAAAAGTCCCATAATTTTCCTTTTTTCATTAAACGCATTATTTAGAAAAAGCCTACTTTTTAAATAACTCGCCGAGTCTCTGTAAAAAAGCATGTTTCATTTTCAATGAAGCTTGAAAATGGGTTCTAGAGGATAACCAAATCAAATAAACCTCTCCTGTGGTTCATTTGATTTGGTTATTCACGTCTAGAGATACCCTGGCTCACGAGCTTCTTGTGGGAGTACGTCATAGTTTAAAGAATAGACAATATATTGTATATTTTTTAAACTATGAGTAAGTCATTTTTTTTAGTTTAGTAAGGTCTTCTTAAGCAAAATCGTGATAAGGTCAGTTCCTATTACCTGTGTAATAATATTTAGATATTATTATAAATAAATGTTCCGTGTACTTAGAAACAGCAGACAAACCATTTTTAAAAAACAGATAAAAATATAAAAAATAAATTATGTTCATTTAAGAAATAACTTGTTTACAAAACTATTATAATTTTATTTTTAATATTACGCACAAGATGCATGCAGATCAAAAAAAAAAGTTTTCCATTCCCGGAAAATTAAAAAATGTAATAATATTTTTTAAACTTTTTGAGAAAAACCCTAAAAAATGTTTTTTTTTAATGGGGGGTAAAAAAATTTTATATATATATATATATTTATATATATATATATATATATATATATATATATATATATATATATATATATATATATATATATATATATATATATATATATATATATATATATATATATATATATATATATATATATATATATAATATATTTATTTAATTATAATAAGTATTTAGAATTGCAACCTCACCTATTTTTGGCCATAAAAAATCAAAAAATTGAGTTATTGACAAGTTTTTTTTTTAAAATATTTTACTTTTCAGCGCATTAGAAAATTAATTAAATCAGGATTTAATAATTTGTTTTTTTCAGAGTTAATTTAATTTAAAAAGGGGTATTTTTTGGAAATTTTATAATTTTTTTCCTTAAAAAATGCTTTTTTCTTAAAATAGGTAAAGCAGCGATTCTAAAGGGTTACCAATTATGGTTATTAAAAATATATCAAATTTAGATTTAAAAAAAATTAAACGAATAAAACACTATTTAACAAATAGCTTATTAGTAGTTTGTACTACATACTTGTTTAAACTTTTAGTTAACTGCAGACTCCAGACCCATGAGAAAGAATACAAAGTATGATACATAGGTATTTCAAAATTTTGGTTTCCCATAACGGCAAAAAAAGAACTGCCTCTAGAAAATTTAAATGGGTTTGAGGAAAAAAATTTGTTTGTTAGATTATGTTTTTAAATTTAAAAAAAGGGGTTATAAAAAAAAAACCATTGATTTGATATACATGTGTAAAAAGAATGGAAAAATTATTATTTGCTAAAAAAAAAAAAAAAAAAGGAAATTTCCTTTTAACACGTAAATAATAATTTTAAATTGTGTTTTTAAAAAAAAATAAATATACGGGGTGACTCATGTAGTAGATATACGTCATGAAAATTTTTCAAAAAACCCCATATTTTTTTGCAGTTTGTTTTCCCCAAAAAAAATATTTTAAAAAATAAAACACCTTTATTTACAAAAATTAAAGGGTTAAAAAATTTTTAAAAGAAAAAAAAATTTTTTAAAAACAAAAAAAAAAAAAAAGATTGATTTGTATCGACGTTTTTTTTAAAAAAAACCCTAATATTTTATTAGTTTATAACCCCTTTTAAAAAAAAAAATTTTTTACTTTAAAAAATTTTGAGGACAGGTCTTAATTTTTTCTAATGTGAAACAATTATTGTTATTTATCTGGGTGCGTTAATTTTGTTCGTGAGAGTATCACTTTTAGTAGTAGAATAAGATACTGATTTACACAACTAAATAAAAGTAATGATATCTATAAAACACTACAACATCGCCACTTGAGCAACCCACCGAAAATCTATAAAGAACCGTTCGTTACTCTCTCGCTTACGTCAGCAAATATGCGCAATATCATACCTTGTATTTGTTGTGCCATGCGATCATAACGTTTCTTAAATGCCATATGTACCAGAAAACGAACCATTTTACCTCTTAATTTTTTTAAAATGCATAGAATGACTTGAAATGTTGACAGTAGGTAGCGAATAGTCAAGGATCAAAATCTATATCACGCCGAAGGGCGCCTTTACCTTAGGGGTGGTTGCCAAACCATCTCGGGGGTAATTTTTTTTATATTTTGACCACAGGAATCGATAGGATAATTATTTCTCAGCAAAAAATTTTGTAAAATGCATACATTTCAAGTTATTCGCCATCGAAAGTCGGAGTTTTTCGTCGATAAAATTAACCTTCTATTATGGTTTTTTTGAAAATAACTCGATAAGTATGCACTTTATCAAAAAAAAACTGTAAATAACAAAATTGTAGCTTTTAAAAAAACGAATAAAATGGTTTTTTTGTAACTGCTGTGCGACCAATACAAACCGAGTTGTGGTTTGTTAAAGATTAGTTATTCATCAAACACAAAATTTCATAGATTCAAAGGCAAATAACGCAAAATCTACGTATTTTTCATAAAAAATAAATAATAATTTTTTTTAAGCATTTGCAAAGACGTTTCTTTTTTTAAAGGTATATATCATAAAAATTGGTTAAGTTATAATTAAAATAAGATTAGGAAAAAAAATTTTGAGTGCAAAAATCTTTGAATACAACCCCCTAACTACCACCCTAATTAAAATGAGTCGTAGCCCTTTTTCAATTCTCATTATCTATGTATCAGAAATACATTTAAAATTTTTAACCGATTGAAATTAATTAATTTTTTAAAAAATGGAGCTGCAAGTGAATGTCAAATTTCAGAGTTTTAATAAAAAATGACCTTTCCTTCAAAATAACTCAAAAACTAAGGGAGATACGTAAAAATTACTAGAGTATCAAATTGTAGCTTTTTAAATTACAAACATTTTTTTTTAAATTAACTGTATGTCCAGAATTCAGTGAGAAATAAACGTTTAAAACGCGTGCTTATAGACGAGCATAACCTTTTTTCAAGAAAGGGGTTTAAACAGTTTTAATATACAGGACCTTATAGCTCTTGAAAAGACCAACAAAATATTTTTTTATAAAAACTAACTGAATTAATTTTGCTTCAAAAACCAATTTTTCAAGCATGCTAGAAGTGATTCGATACATTTTTAAAAAAATTCGCGGTTTTGTTCTATTTTTTGTATTGTAATATTGTAAGGGGTGGATTTTTAAGGATAAAAAAATTACAAAATTAAATTAGTAATACTTTTGAGCAGTGACATTTTTTAATTACAACTCTGTGACCATAATATGTTAATTTTTCTAGGGTAAACATTTTTTTATTAAATTATAATAAGGGTTGATTTTCAGGGTTTATATTAAAATATATTAAATAATGTTTCAAAGAAACAAAATACTAGTTTTTTAACTTATTTGTGTCAAATTTTACTCAACTTAAGCTTTTATGTATAGTTTTGTAGGTTTAAGCAATTAAGGGTAGTTTTCACCCCTAAAAAGTAAAGAGCGCCCATCGGCATAATATAGATTTTGAAGAGGAGGTTGGTTAAGCTTAATCTCAAATTTTCATGCAAAACACTTTAATAATGTATTAATTATTTAGGGTAAAGATTTTTTATTAAATTAAATGATAATAGGGGTTGATTTTTAAGGGCTAAAATATTTCAAAAAATATTTCAAAGAAACAAATGACTACTTTTTCAACTTATTTGAGTCAAATTTTACTCAACTTAAGCTTTAATGTATAGTTTTATAGGTTTAAGCAATAAAGGGTACTTTTTACGCCTAAAAAGTAAAGAGCGCCCATCCGCATAATATAACTTTTAAAGAGGAGGGTTGGTTAGGCTTAATCCCAAATTTTCATGCAAATCTGTGCATTTTGAAAAAATTGCGAGCTTTTGCACTTTTTTTAACTTAGTTTTCTAGACTAATACCAAAGATAATACTACTACGGATAAGATGAACCATTCAATGCTATATTTTTGATACTCCTAATGGACTTTGGCCAACGCGAGCCGATGTCCATCGAGAGATTTTCGCGCTATCCTTGAACGAAAGTTAAACAGTGTTGCCGGCAGGCCTTTACTATTGGCGTGATGAAACGCGACTAGAAAATACGCAATTCGTTTAGCCGCCCGCTTTCGCTGCTTGGTGTTCCGAATAAGGTACAAGCGACAGACATTGACAATGTCGCACATGGTTTCGTACCTCGATTCGCTGGCGCAGGGGTTACCGACTTAATTTTATTCGCATTTACGGAAGCATTGATATCTCCGAACTGATTCAAAACGCCCCATTTAAATGAACCATCTATTCGTAGTAGTATTATCTTTGCTAATACCCATATTTCTATAAAAGACAACTGCAAAATATTGGTCAGGTGGGTTGGATTGTTTATTACGTTCTAAAATTTTATTTAACAATGTCTTAAGCACAAATGCAAACACAATGGTACAATAAAACCTAAATAAACTAGCAGATTTATTAAAATTATTATATAAAGCTGACAATTCTAGGAATGACGAATAATATGTTTTATCATTATTTTAGAATTAAAATAAATAAACGGCAAAGTGCTTTTTGTTGACATTAAAAATTAGATACATTATTTTTGACGTATAAAATAAAACTAATATTTTAGTATATAAAATATATTTTTAACAAAGAAAATTTTACAAAAGAATGTTGAACTTATCGTAAAACATAAGATTTATTCTAATTAGGAAGACAAATTCCGAGAAACTAATGCGCAGTAAACTTTCTGAACGTTGCTAGTTATATAAAAATACTAAAATTATTATTATTCATTAGGGATGAATAGGTAGCATATCTCCAGAAGTAATAGTCGCAGGACATTAGGAAAAAAATCTCTTTAGAGACCAGAGATTGCTAGAAATTATTTTTAGCTTCTTAACTATATCGCTAGGGCTCGTAATAGCTATGTCCTTGTATAAAAATGTATCTTTCATAAAAGTAGCCCCATTATAAGTTACCGCAGTAATGCAACTAAAATTCTGAATCTTTTTGATTTATCACATTTTATTGCAGTGCGTAAAATAAGGGTGGCAGGAGAGAAAAAAGTTTTACTGCTTAAACAGGCAAAGTAACCTTTGCCAAATGGGGTTTTGCCGTTCTTTTTAAAGGTGCTACCATAGGCGTGCGCACAGTGGGTGCCGTGGGTACCGTGGCACTCCCACTAGTCTGAAAAAGATTACTGTATTTAAAATATAAAAATTATTATTTGATAAGGTTCGATTTAAAAATTACAATCCTTAGATTCAAATGTATGCATTTTTGTAGTTTAAATGCTCTCTCTCTCTCTCTGAATTGAAAGGTGTCCTATAAATTAAAAATACTTAATAATATATGAAAATATTATAGAATAATAATATTATCAGACAAATAATCTATAATAATTTAAATATAAATGAAACATTTTATATAAGTACTTAAGCCTTATTTGTGCAGCTAGTTTATGCAGCAACGCGCTTGCCGCGGATCGTAGTTAAGCGCGTTCTTGCAATAGCAAGTTCATTCATGTTTTACCAAATTTTCTGTATGCGCTCTAATAGTATCGGAGTGTATAGTTCGATCAGTTTTAAAATGTAAATTCGGTACCCTTTGAAAAGAAAAAAAAACATAAAAAGTAAATAAAAAGTATTTATTTATAGCGTAGGCAAAGCTTTGCGAATAGGTTTAGGGCATGATGAACTTACACGAAGTGATTTTGCAATTATGTCGAGTCATTTTAACTTGAATGATTCTGAATTAGCAGCCGAAATAAGAATGCTGAAAGTAAAAAAAGGTCAAAATCTACCATCAAACTGTTTAGGTTGGTTACAGTGGCTTTCTACATTTGATAGAAGTACAACGTACATAAATTTTAAAAACTTTTAAAAAATTTGCAACAATTCCTGTTACGAGTTGTACGTGCGAACGCAAATTCTCGAAAATAAGTATGGTAAAATCAAAATTAAGATCCACAATGCGCCAAGAACGTTTAGAAAATCTCCTGGTTCCATTTGTGGAACAGGTATTAGCCGCAACTATTGATATAAGTACTGTGATAAACGAATTAAAAAAAATTGTACCTTATAAAAGAAGAATGATTTTATAATAAATAATGTATAATGTACTCGGTTTGCTATTATTTCATAAATATTTACCAAACATTCCTAAGAATTTATTCTTATTAATTTATTATTGATTAATTTTATTAATAACAATGTATTAATATCGATATATTGTTATTCATAGTTTTATTCACTTCATCATTATTATTATTATCTCGGCACCCACACCAGCTTTACCCTGCGCACGCCTATGGGTGCTACATAGAAAGTTTTTTTTTCTTTTTTTTGAAATTTTAAAAGGAATGATACAAGACAAATAATAAATTAAATTTGCAACAAAAACCCTAAACCGCATGTCAATGTCTTTATTCGGTCAAAAGATATTGTCAAAAGAACGTTTTGATAATATAATAATCAGGGCGGCCGACAGGGGGAGACAAGAGGGAGAGGGGTCCGTCGACCCTCCTGGGTTTTCAAAAATTACTTAAAATAAAACAATTTCTGTCCTAATCCTTAGATTTTACAATATCGCCTATGATTTCTTAAAAACAATTTATTTTTTATATTTCCGTGAAAAAGCTTGTCATAATTTTTTTTAAATATTTTTAAATAACAATAATAATAACATTAACAGAATTAACACACACTACTAAAATGAGTAACAAAGCCTTCATAAATGTTTAAAATAACTCGTTTTGCAAAATGTAACACTTTAGACATTAAAAGGTATGGTACGTTTCACAATAATTCGTTGATTTCTTGACCATACTAAAAACCGCCGCTTTAATTTCAGGTCGTGAAAACAAACCTATTGCATTTTAAATTCGCTCGATCAGGTTCTTTCTAGTGGTTGGTCGTGTTTGATAAACAATAGGTCTGTTTGTCTCAGAAATAGTGTACACTATTTAACACTTTTTTTTACGTAAGTCCTTTTATCAGAGGTGTATTTTAGGACTAGGTGTGTACAAAAAGTGTAAAATAGTGTGAACTATTTCTGAATAACAAACAGAATTTGTATTATGTATATTTCCTCACAAGTCAAATTGTAACACCGTCAAGTCGGAAATTCTAGGCGACCAGAAAAATAAACTACTTTTCCGTTTGGCGATTTCGATACGCAGTATTGAAAAAATTACGGACTTTCAATCAATGGTTTTGAAACATTTCGACCTTTAAAACCCGTATTTACCAAATCTGGCGTAAATTGAAAGAGTTTAAAAAAATAAGGAGGTTTTTGAAGTTAGAAAAATGTAACATGACAAAAAATTTCAAGAGTTAATTTTTATTTGTCATAACCTTTTTTTTTAATAAATATATATTTAAAAAATTAAAAAACACATTTTCTGTATTTTTGCTGTTTTTTTGTAAGTTTTGTTATTTTAGGCCTGTTTTTTAAAAATAGGAGGTTTCTGGAATGTAAAGCTAAATTTTTGCACAAGATTTGTGTTCCGGAGAAAAAATACTTCGAATTACATATATCTCAATTAAAGAACGTAAAGTAGTGTGGTTGCGTTATTTATCTGCACAATCGGACATCATATTGGAAAAAACATTTAAAATAACTAAATTGTGGGTAAATATCTTTCAATTTACCATATAATTGATAAAAAATTGTTAAAATGGTAAATAATATCATTATTCGGGGTTTTTTCCATATGATATCCCAATTTTACAGAAAAAGAAAATTCGAACTACGGAAATTGTAAACTATTTTAAAACTCATCTCAGTTATAGGTCAAATTTATTAATCAACCAAAATTTCAAATTCTTAATGGTTCTACAAAAATAAGCGTATATAAAGAGCAACCTTTATTCATTATTTATTAATATTAACCTAAGTAGTTAAAAATGTGACGTCACTTTTCGAAAGTTTTAATTTCTTGATAGGTAAAACGTACTTTTTCGCCGTTCTTAAACAATCCCAAACTTGTATGCTTTATTAAAAAAAGTCTGAGTAAAATTTTTATCGATAGGTATAAAAAAGAACAAGATTAATACCCTTTTGGGTGTTGGGTGTTGATGATTAAATAAACTCGGATGCTAAATATACATAACTCCTGATTCCTAAATTCCTTATGGGTAGAGTATTTTCGGATTAATCTTATTAGTGTCTAACAACTATTGAAACTTTTAATGAATTATTTGCTACATATTTTAAAGCAAAATATTTTAATTTTGTATCCGCTTTACTTTTCAGGCTAAGGCTCTTAAACAAAGATGATTTTTTCATTTATTTTAATAAGCAAATTCAGCGCTTATCACGAAAACATGAATTCTAATGTATTTTAAGACTGGTTTTCGCAGATGACCAGAGGATTCTGTTATTGTAATGGACAACGCAATTTACCATTCTAAAAAACTGGAATATGTCCTAAATTTAAGCTGGCTCAAAAAAGACATTGAACTCTGGTTAAAGCAGAAAAAGATTGAATTTAAAGAAAGTGTTAAGCGAGAGTTATTACAACTAGTAAAAATTGAAGTGGCGATAAATAAAGATAGTTACACAAATTTCGTTATTGATGAAATATCGAAAAAACGAAATATTAGTGTGTATCGGCTGCCACCTTATTACTGCGAACTCAACCCCATAGAATTTATATGAGCGCAAGTGAAAGGTGAAATTGTCAGAAATAATACAATTTTTTAAATAGCGGACGTTAAAAAACTTTTTCAAAATGCCATATCTAATGTTTTCCCAGAAAACTGGCGAAGATGTGTTAAACATGTGCTACATGTAGAAAATAAGATGTGGAATCTGGATATAGTAGTTGATGGAACTGTTGAACCTCTGATTATAAAACGAGACATAAATGATTCAAGCAGTGATAGTTCCTTAAGGTGATTTTTTCAGATATGGAAACTTGCTAAGAGGTAGATGTGAGTAATACATTTAATATGATATGGATTCTGTACCTCAGAGCCAGACTATGGTAAGTTCTAAAATCTACTTTTCAGTAAAGTCATTTTATTAAATTATTTTTAAACAATTCTAAATCGTAAAATACTATTTTCCTGAATTAAGGAAATGGTTTATGTTTAATTTAGTCTTAAGTATTAAAGTAAAGAAAATATAATACTTATTTAAGATTATTTTTCATTTTGGTGACATTTTCACATTTAATTTGTACTTAACATAGTCTGGCACTGTAGTGTATTTTTAATAGGCATTATTGTTTAATTATAAATTTTAAACTTTAGTTTATTTTATTATTCCAATAAGTGCATTTTTAATATTTCAATATTTTATTGTTGTACTTGTAAAATCGTTTTTTTTTATTGTTTTACGTATTTTTATAAGGTTAGTTTAAAAGCATTGACGATTGCTAAACAGAAATGTAATTTTGTCTTACAGGCAAATAAATAAATAAAACTTGTAAATATTTTTTTATATTTATTTTTACTTAAACCTAGGTATTGTCGAATATTAAAATATATTATAAAAATACGATTCCTATTTAAAAAAAATACTTAAAACCTTTTTATCAAACACCATCCCAAGCGTAAGCCACTGTCAATGATTTTATAGCATTATTTTGGCCGACACTACGTTATTCTTTTGTTGTTTAACCCAAAGGGCTGCCTCATATTAGACCGGGGCCGGGAGGATTACCGGCAGCATTCAAATTGTCTATTGAATCATGTAAATTGAATTCTAAAATATGTATACCCGTACTAATACAAGAAGTATATTAGCATAAATTTAAATATTTTATTACTATCGCTTGCAACGAAACAGGTATAGGTAGCAAATTAAAGTATAAAATTAATATTTTATCTAATAGTTCACTTAAATTTCTTATATAAAAAAAATTATCCGTAAACCTAAGTTTTAACAAGTTTATATAAAACTTGTTGCTAACCCTTGTATTCATAACAGAAAAACCTAACCACGAGATATAAATAACTAAGAAGTGGGTTTTTATTAAAGTGTGTAAGTGTAACCACTTCTTGCCAGCTTTTTTAAACACACCAAAAACAACAAGCCACTTAACATATTAAGTTTTTACCACAAGTGATATAACCGATGGTAAAAAATATACGAAAATCCAGTTGTGTACGTCAATTTGATGTCTCTATCAGATTTACACGGATTTCTCGCAATGTTTCAAAAACATATTTTAAACGTTACTGGCATGATTTAAAAATTAAACATGTCATATACAAGTTTAAGTTTTGCCGTAGTTCTAAAAATTTCATTTTAGGTCATGTTTGACTCTTTAACACTGTGTGATAATACAATGAGTTTATACTTTTCAACCCTATTTTATCATTAATTTCTTTTAAAATGTATCTGTGATTTTTGCGTTTTTAAGAAGAACGTACCAATTTGTACCTTAAAGTACTAGTCCTTTAAAAGGCTATAAAACAGAAATTAAAAAAAAAATCTTAGCTGTTTAAAAAAATTAAAATATAAATCTTTTTTTATAATATTATTTTAAGTTTTAAAATAACAATTTTTAAATTTTCATTTTTTTAAAAACATTCAAGATTCGTCAGAATGAAGCCACTGAAAACAAAATCAGCCGATTTTTTCACTATTTTAGACGCGTAAAAAATCGATTTTTTTTGCCAAATTGTGGTAAATTCACGTACAATACATCTTAAGAGTCCATTCACGCCGCAAAAATTGAATCCAATTTGGGGTTCGGAGCATAACATTTTTCTCAAAAACGGTATAAGTTATCGATAATTTTCCAAAACCATATGAAAGCCAACACTTAAATCTAGGCTTCTGCTGTAATAGTTTTGTAAATTTGGATTTAGTTTTAATATTTCCTTGAGTAAAAGTCACCCTAAAATCGGTTATGTTTAGATACCATTTTCTCTTAACTCGACTCATATTTCAAAAATCCGCTACAGCAGAGGCATAGATTATTTCTTTACCTTTAAAATGGTGTATAATTTATGTCATTTAAGTGAAAAATAGTTACCGAAAAACGTTATCTCCTGTAGGCTTGCAATCGGAAACAACAACGCATCGATACACCGAATTTGGAAGAACCTAAATAAGATATAATATTTTTAATGCGGCTATACGAAAATTGTGGTGTGGAAGTTTGTTAGTGTCCGCCCACCGTCTCCACGTCCTTTTGTCCGACCCTTAAGGTGTAGCGTAAATGCACTTTTAAGCCCCGTACAGACCTGGATACAATCGGTGGAAACATTGTCGGCCGACTGTATCTTTTTTCTTTAAAGTCGGCCGATCATATCGACCGATTAAATAAACACAAATGTGTCTTGTCAACATCTAGTTGCAATTTTGTTGTTCAAACAATGGCATCAAATGATGATTTAAGAGCAGCGGGTGTTTGTGAGGCATATTTAATAATTATAAAAAAATTTTAAAAAGACGTTGGTGGCAAAAAGGCATTTTACAAGATAGAGTAAACTATGAAAACGGTTTAATAAATGACTTAAAATTAGAAGATGGAAGTGGTTTCCGAAATTTTACGAGGATGTCAAGCGCAGATTTTGAAAATCTATTGTGTTGGTTCTAAATTATCAAACAGTAATACAAAATTTCGTGCTGCTATTTAACCATCAATAAGATTAGCCATAACATTACGATTTCTTGCCACAGGAGATTCCAATTGCACAGAAAACAATGTATCTTGATTCTAAACCCGTACAAACCTGCCGATGTTTTCCATTTAAAACGGTAAACAAGCACTCGGCGATTCCTTTGAAAAAATGCCGCCCGATGTTGTTGGGAAGTCTCCGCAAAATCGGCCGACTCAAGAGACTTAAGAAAAATACAATCGGCCGACAATGTTTCCACCGATTGTATTCAGGTCTGTACGGGGCTTTAATAAACAAAACGAGGCAAGGCTTTTTTAAACTCGGTTCAGTGTTAAAAAAAGTCATTTCGAGAAAAACGCGTTTAAACTTGACTAGCAGCTGCGTGAGCAACTGATGCGTACAGCTAAGAGCATGTGCACCCTTTCACTTATTTTACAGTGTTAGGATTCGAATTTCTTAAAAATATTTTAGGAGGTGATTTTTAAAGGATGTAAAAAATGCAAAAAAATGTAAATTCTAAAGTGGACTAGTACTTTAAGTACATAATTTTTAATCCAGATCTTAACGATATTTTAGGACTGTCGCAGACCAAGGGTGATAAACCTAACAAGGAGTGCTCGATCCCATTTAAGCCCATATAAACCAATTTAAATGTCAATTCGGTATTTGTGACGTAATATGTTTGCCTGTTTGTTTTTGTTTAAAGTAATATAAAGTTTTTTAATTTTTTTAAAAATATTATAACATTACAGTTCTAATCGTAAGTACATATCCAAAATAGTTTTTTAAAAGTTGAATATTTAACAAAAATTAATAAAATTAATACTGCCTTCAAATGGCAAACGGGGACGTCCAAACATAACCTATATCTGCGGACAAATTTAAAAATCAGCACTCCTTGTTAAGTTTACTACCCTTGGTCGAGACAAGCTTTTTAAAACTTTTGTTTGTATAATACTATTTAATAATTTCTTCTTCCAATGAATTGGTTAAAAATATATCATTAAAATAATAAATCTGCTTTAGTATAAGAACCTAATTGATAAATAATTGATAAAATACCAAATTATTTTTTTAAAATTTTTACATTTCCTTTATTAAAAAATGTCAATTTATAAAAATGTTCTTTAAATAAATATTAGAGATTTAAAGTATAAAGGTTATTAAACTTAAATATGTTTGGTTGTTATGCTCACTGGTTTTATTTGTTTCTTTAAAAAACATATATTTTTTTATATCCTATACTCAGGAAGTGCAAGTTATCTATCTAATGCAAATTTAAAAAATAATATTTCCTAATTTTTAACGATTTTTCATTCTTACATATGTTTAATAGTGTAGAAAAACTAAAATTATGTTGGTGATTTAAGAACAGTTCTCGCCTCATTTAAGCTACAGTGAATCAACTTATTCGTCATAATGATAATTATTTAAATTGAATGAGCATGTAGTATTTAACAATAATTACCTTTCAAACATTTAAAACCAACATAACAAATCTGCTGAACTGTCAGACCACTTAAAGGTTCTATTTTGTATATAGTCGATAGTGTAAATGCTAAATTAGATTATTAATTTACTTTTATTACCAACTGATCGTATGACAAAAATTTTAAAATAATTGCGTTGACAACATAAAACTTAATGGTCATCATCAAGTGTAACTATAAAAAATAAATATTAACGGGAGGCAGCTTCAACAAAATATGATACCTGTCAAAGATAGGATTTTTTTATAACAATTAAAAATATTACTAAAAAATATATTTCTCTCACTTTTTCATTCTCTCCTTTTTTGTTACTTAAGAAGGAATTATGAAAATGACAAGTGAGTTTTAAGTTCAATTCTTACAACAGCAAACAGACAAACTGCGCTTAAACGTTTAATTTTTAATAACTTAAGAGTGCATTTACGCTACACCTTAGGGGTCGGGCGAAAGGACGCGAAGAAGGTGGGAGGAGACTAACAAACTCCCACTACCACAATTTTCGTATAGTCGCATTAAAAATATTATATTTTATTTAGGTTCTTCCAAATTCGGTGTATCGATGCGATGTTGTTTCCGATTGCAAGCCTACGATAACGTTTTTCGGTAACTATTTTTCACTTAAATGACATAAATTATACACCATTTTAAAGGTAAGGGAATAATCTATGCCTCTGCTGTAACGGATTTTTAACATATGAGTCAAGTTAAGAAAAAATAGTATCTAAACATAACCGATTTTAGGGTGACTTTCACTCAAGGAAATATTAAAAACTAAATTCAAATTTAAAAAACTATTACAGCAGAAGCCTAGATTTAAGCGTTGGCTTTCATATAGTTTTTAAAAATTATCGATAACTTATACCGTTTTTGAGAAAAACATTATGCCCCGAACCCCAAATCGAATCCAATTTTTGCGGCGCGAAGGGACTCTTAAAGAAAAAACCCACAAACCTATACAAATCTAACCTAAATAGGAAGGGATCCCTCAAACAAAACAGAAGGCGGACAGGACCGCTTTTATAGGGAAAAGGGTTCTCTGGCTTTAAACAAAAGAGGGTGGGACCGTTTTCATAGGGAAAGGCCGAAGATGCGGCCTCAGAAAGATCATCTGGTTCTAATACGGGTAAATCTGTTAAAAAATACTTTAAACCTAGAAATGATTTTGGATGTATATGAATTAAGATGAAACCTTCTGCATTCTCTTTAGAAACAGATCAACCACAAAGTGTCGGAAAGGGATATAGGATACTACGAAAGGGCGTGTTTTTTACCCCATTTTTTTACACCCTAAAAATACATTTGGCTAAAAAAAGTTTTTTTCCCATTTTTAATGGTAATAGTAGGTTTTTTGGGCCACTGAATTTAAAAAATATAATATTAGAAATTACACTTGAGGGCTAAGAAGGGCTAAATTCACCCTTTTTTACCCTCTACACCTCTAAAACATAAATTTTGCTAAAAAAAGTTTTTCCCCATTTTTAATGGTAAATATAGGTGTTTTGGACCACTGAATTCAAATATAATATTAGAAATTAAAAATTAAGGGCAAAGAAGGGCTAAATTCACCTATTTTTATCCCCTACACCCCTTAAACATACATTTCGCTAAAAAAAGTTTTTCCCTGTTTTTAATGGTACATCTAGGGTCACTAAATTCGAAAATGATATTACAAATTACTTTATAGGGCTAAAAAGGGCTCATCCCTAAAAAATACATTTCGCTAAAATAAAGTTTTTTTTTTCCATTTTTAATGGTACATAATATAGGTTTTTTGGGCCACTGAATTCAAATAAAATATAAGATATTACATTTGAGGTCTAAAAAGGGCTAATATCACCTTTTTTTTACCCCTACGCCCCGCCCCTAAAACATACCTTTTGCTAAAAAAAAGTTTTTCCACGTTTTTAATGGAACATATGGTTTTTGGATCACTAACTTTGAATATGATATTAAAAATTACATTTAATGGCTTAAAATGGCTAAATACACACTTTTTTTACACCCTACACCCCTAAATAATACATTTCGCTAAAAAAAAGTTTTCTCTAATTTTTAATGGTTCATATGGGTTTGGGCCACTAAATTGAATATTATATTAGAAATTATATTTAGGGTTTAGAATGGTAAATGCACCCTTTTTTACATTCCACATCCTTAAAACATACATTTTGCTAAAAAAAGTTTTTTCCCATTTTTAACGATAAATATAGGTTTCTTGAGTCACTGAACTCGGATATAATATTAAAAATTACATTTGAGGGCGTAAAAGGGCTGACAACACCCTTTTTTACACCCTACACCCCTTATGTAATTCGAATTTAGTGGCCCAAGAAACCTATAGTTATCGTTTAAAACGGGAAAAAACTTTTTTTTAGCGAAATGTATTTTCTAAGGGTGTAGGGGGTAAAAATAGGGTGAATTTAGCCCATATTAACCCTTAAATGTAATTTCTGATATTACATGTGAATTTAGTGGCCAAAAAACTTATATGTACAATTAAAAGTGGGTAAAAACTTTTTTTTTTAGCGAAATATACTTTTTAGGGGTGTGGGGTGTAAAAAAAGGGTCTATTTAGCCCTTCTAAGCCCTCAAATATAATTCCTAATATCATATTTAAATTTAGTGGTCCAAAAAACCTATATGTACCATTAAAAATGGGGAAAAACTTTTTTTTAGCAAAATTTATGTTTTAGGGGTGTAGGGGTAAAAAAGGTTGAATTCATCCCTTCTTAGCCCTCAAGTGTAATTTCTGATATTATATTTGACTACAGTGGCCCAAAAAATCTATATGTATCATTAAAAATGGGAAAACTTTTTTGGAGAAATGTATTTTTTAGGAGTGCAGGGTGTAAAAAAAATGGGGTAAAAAAAAACCCTTTCGTAGTATCCAATATCCCTTTCCGACACTTTGTAGTTGATCTGTTTCTAAAGAGAATGCAAAAGGTTTTATCTCGATTCATGCACTTTCAAAATCATTTAAAGGTGAATTACAGATTTACCCAGACTATTCCTGTAACAAGGACCTGGTAGCTACCCACGTCACTCGATCGGGAGAGGAGGGCACGGATCTAATCGTCTGCTCGTCGTACTTTCCAAGAGACAGGGATACCTGAACACATATTGTGCTCGTGTCCGGTTGCGACACGAGTAAAAGGAGATGTAAGATTTCTTTCTCCCAATCTGATATATTCATTAGAAGTTTGATCCTATTGGGAGAAATATAAAAAGATGTGAGCCACAATAGACCGAGAGGTCGCAGTGGAGGGCGTAAAAAGTCCACTCACTTTAAACCTAAACCTAAAACCCAAATAGGTTTCTAACGTTTTAGGTTTTATTTAAATTATAGAGTAAACAATTAAGAGTTATTACCAAAATAGTCGGCTTAAACCGTTCTTTTTTCTCTTTCTAAAAAATATAACTAGTCCGTATTTTTAAATTTAAGACCTATATTTTTTCTTACTTACTGTTACACCTAAAGTATAAAATTTAAATAGAAAGTGTTTAATGGTTAGTTTCAGTGTTTTGCGAATTAGATATAAATGGGTAATTAAGTGACACAAAGTTACAAAAAAAAACTGAATTTTTCATAGATACAATTTTAAAGTTAGTAGCTTAATTTAAACATTTTTTAAGGTATGTTTCCTTCCACGCGGCCGCCGCATGCCGCTAACGCACTACGTTAGCCGCAAAGCACTCCTACTCATTTTTTTAAATGTGCCTGGTTTGTTCCAAGCGGCCGTCGTATGCGTCCGCTGTCAACGATTGCGATTGATGCGACTGGACTGCTGATGAAGCAGTGTAGCTGCAGTCGTGTCTGCGACTGATATTTTGTTTGTGTTGTTTTGTGTGGAATGTCCGGTGTTTTTTTTAATTGTTAAAAATTGAAACTTTATTAAAAAAATTGATGCTATTAGCCGTTACTATGTGGTAATTAAATGTTTTGCAAAAGTAAGTATTCGAAAATTTTAAAGTTCTAAGGTGGCATTTTGATTAGCATCATATTGCGCAACTTTGCCTTCATTTAACCGACCTCGTATCTCTTCAAGTTTCCGAGATCCTAATGATAAGACTCGAATTTGGTACACCCTGTACAGATTTACCTTAATACAATGGCTAATTTTTCCTCTGGGGTTATTGGATATTCAACTCTGTTGTCTGGCTCGGACTTTATATCGTCGTTTATTAAGTCAAGAATAAAACTAAACTCTGCTTTATTCAGTCTAAAATATTTTCTAAATTTTACTTCATCCTGTTGCAGATGTCGATTTATTATTGTAGTATAACAACCCTCGTCGCGTCTTTGCTGAAATATTGGATTTATAGTAATAGTATTTCGTCATCCTTTTTTTCTTCTAATAATAAATATATTGCTAGATCATCCATTACGACTCTTACCAAAGATTATTCCCTTTACACTAATAATTTTGCTATCGCAAGTTTGAGCCGCGGTCCTAAGAAACCACCTGATTAAACGGCGGCCGCATGCGTTAGTCGCATTGCGTTAGTCGCATTGCTTTAGTCGCATGCGACGGCCGCGTGGAAGGAACCACACCTTTAAACACAATTTAACCATAAGTTTAGCAAACAAATATCAGGTATGTCTGGGTTAAACTTCACGAAGCATGTAAAACAATTAACATTGGACTTTTACAACTTAAAATGAGTCTAGATTTTTTTTACCATCCAATAAATATCTCTATGAGGAACAGACCAGGAAAAACAAAGTTTCCAAAGTTGCTTGTCTGCGTTGTAATAATTGTATATATGTTAAACATCTTGTTCAATGGGTTTTTTCACCTCGGCTTGCTAATACTACAACGTTCATACTTGTAAAAGTCATTACATTAGAAAAAGAATGAGATACAAGGACCCGACTTTCCTTCATAAGTCCTTTTATCGACTCAACTATTACAATATAAGAGCAAAAGAGATAGATGCAGAAGTGGGGACGACCAAGTGAATACGCACCGGGCACTTTATATGAATTTGGAACATAAGGGAAAAACAATATTCTTAGTTCTCAGCCAAAAGAGGATCAGCTATGGAAATGATAGGCCCTGAGCCATTCTGTGGAATCCCAGCAGGCTTCTTTAAAGCATCTATTAGACAGACAGACAGACAGAGAGTTTCAAAGCTGGTGGGTACAAACACCAAGACAACAACAGGCAAAGCAGTTTATTAAAACCTGCTCGGCCAAGTTTACCTCGGACCTACTGAGCCACAGTCGTAAGGTCGTAAGAATAACGGTAGGTCAACTAACAGGACATTGCAAACTCAACAAGCACCTGGAAAGAATAGGCCTGGTGGAGCATAGCCTGTGTAGGTTCTGCCAGGAGGCTGAAGAAACAGCCGTACATGTGTGGTGCCACTGCGAAGCACTATGTAGGCTTAGGTTTACTAGGCTTGGTGAAGAAAAGCCAAAACCGGCAAGATATATGGAGTGGCCAGTGTCAAGTCTCTGGAGTCTAGCTAAGAAAACGGGCCTGGAGAAGGTACTCTAAAGAACGATAGAAGAAACCACAATAAATCTAGTAAGGTTGCAGTGGTGGAGGTTATTGCTGCCATATCCGCTCAAAAATTAATCTAATCTAATCTAATCTAATCTAATCTAGTTCTCATATTCTGGTCTCTACCCAGTTAGCAAAATTGTTCATTTTCTAGAAAAAATCGTATTGTAAAATTATGACATGATATTTTATCAGAGCAAGTTCTCTCTGGCCGAATATAAAGATATTCAAAGAAATTTAAATAGTCCAAAAATCATGCAAAAACACGTTTTTTTAAACTTTTTTATTGTTTATTGCCCTTTGCGATTTCTAAGCAACCCTATCTTGTCAAAAATTTAATTATTTAAATTTTCTTTACCTACCACGACCAATACTTAAATAGTTAAGTAAAGCAATTTAAGTAAAAAAATGGTTCTTGTTTTTTTCACTTTTAGTTTATTTAACAAATTTTTTCAACCTTTTTTAGGAAGGAATATCTCGATTCTTGGTATACATAAATTATTATAAATAATCCCGAACTACTCAGAAGTAACCAAAATCATCATGGGGTATATATCTTTCAGTAGGTAGGTTTAAGGTTTAAAAGTGAGTGGGTATAACACCCTTCCACCGCGACCGATCGGTCTATTGTGGCTCTATTTTCCAGTAGAGTTCCCCGCAAAAATATGCATACCACCTCGAACATCCAGCAATTCTCGTTTTTTGACAACTAAAGGCGTGTTTACACCAAAGCAACAAGTGGGAGATTGTTTGTAGAAAACTAAAAGTTGCTCTTCTCAAATTTAGAGAAACAAGTGGAAAACTTGTTGCTAAAGAATTGGCGCGAAAGGTTAAGGCAGTAGTTCTTCAGTTCTCTACTAGTGTTCTACAAGTTGCTTGCGCAAAGCAACAAATCTTCCACTTTCAGTTGTCAATTTTATTTGATCTTTACTGACACTTCGCGGGAAACCAAAATTTAGTGGAAGATTTGTCTCTCCACAAGTGGAAGACAGAAAAAGTTGCTTTATTTTGTAAAACAGCAATAAATTGCCGCAAGTTGTGGAAAACTTATCGTCGGACTTTGTGTAAACGCGGCTTAAGGCTAGGTCTAAGACTACATTTGGCAACATAAGTGAACATCTACCCCATAAAACAGCTTTAAATCGGTTTTTTAACTTCTGTGATCGGGTAAAAATCCATTTCGACAACCGGCTGATTTGTATTGTCAAACAGTGTTAATACAGATAAAAAAACCTATGTATTTTTATATCTCTTTAGGTATTAGAACTGGAGCCGAGAGGGTTTTTGCATGTATCATAGGCTCCACGTCGAGGCTTTGGGGC
Source organism: Listronotus oregonensis (assembly GCA_019359885.1). NCBI lineage: Eukaryota > Metazoa > Arthropoda > Insecta > Coleoptera > Curculionidae > Listronotus > Listronotus oregonensis. The sequence goes on from JAHBCN010011828.1 coordinate 23,168, forward strand.
TAATAGACAACGTTATTCCCCACTTTGAATTCCCGATCTGGCATCCCTAAAGTGTAGCTTTTAGGAGGGGTGAATTTTAAACGTGTAAGTAATATCCATGCCCTTGGATCATAGGCTCCACTTCCAAGTCCGCGAAAGCAATATGCCATACCAATATTGCGTCACTTAAGGTCCGCCATACTAACCGAAAGGTGTAATTTTTTCACTGTGGACATGGATCATGGCCCCACGCTGTTGTTTTGTGATCATTGTTAACAATAAACTGTAGAACAAAGATTTCAAAACACCATACCTTTGGGGAATCGCCATAATGGGGCGTTCATTGCTAAAATGACATGTTTGCCCCATTATGGCGGCCACTTGGCGATGCCCCAGAGGTATGGCGATTTCAATTCTTTGTTCTACAGTTAATTGTTAACAAAGATCACGAAACAACAGCGTGGGGCCCATGCTCCATGTCCACAGTGAAAAAATTACACCTTTTGGTTAGTATGGCGGACCTTAAGTGATGCCATACTGGAATGGCATATTGGGTTCGCGGACTTTGGCGACCTTCTTGACGACATAAATCAATAATCAAAGTTGGGCCTATGATCCAAGGGCATGGATATTACTTACACGTTTGAAAATTCACCCCTCCTAAAAGCTACACTTTAGGGATGCCATACCGGGAATTCAAAGTGAGGAATAACGTTGTCTATCAGCCCCCAAAGCCTCGACGTGGGGCTTATGATACATGCAAAAACTCTCTCGGCTCCAGGTCTAAAGTTTTAGGATTGTATCTAGAGTTTAAGCTCGAATCAGGACCAAATTCCAGTAAGCGCTATACGCAAAAGACAACGACATCTAGCCCAGGCATATGAAAGGCGTAAATAGTGTAACTCACTTTTAAAAAATATTTGAACTTTGGATTAAAAAGAAACTATTCAAAAAATAAAAAGTAGACCACCATTTAACATGTGAATAACCATGTAATGACCATAAGAAGCGTTAAATAATTTTCTACAGAGCGTGTTTTTATCGCAGGTTTTTTTATTGTTTTTACAATTAGAATTGATGTGCTATTAAGAGTGTTTTGGAAAAGACGTTTTAATAGTTTGTGTTTAATATTTTAATTAGACATGTTTACTTAGCCACTGAATTATTTAAATACCGCAAATGTCTAATTAACTGCGAAAAATATACCTAATAAGCAGGTTTTAAAAACCATGAAGTCGTAGATATTTATTTATTATACCGGGTATTTCCAAAATAAAATTCGATTCATGTACCTACCATGTCTAAGAATTTGCTGTAAAAACATATTAACCTTAAAAACTGCTTAATGTAACAAAAAAAAAACGAAAGAACAAAATCGTGTACTACACGCATGCGGAAAGCTGGTAAATTTATAAAACAAATTTTACTTAATTTTTGAGTAAAATAATCGTGAAATTTACATACAGTGCTGTTAGTCTAGTCCAGAAGTATATTTCTTGCAAAAATAGTTAGAAGGCTTCAAAAAATAGAAGCGATGGCTCATTTGACGCGGAATGCAAATCTGAGAAAGGCGTTTTGAAGATTTTTCCTGCCAATAAAAAGTGTAATTGTTATTAGAAAAAAACGAACTTAAAAAACTATTTCAATTTTTGATAATAACCTATAAACCATAAGAGATAGTGAAAATTGCAAAAAAGATCCTTGAAGAGAGAAAAATTTCCGATAAAAAAGTCCTTCCGGAGTCCTACCTCCATTATTTATAATTTTAATTTAACGCTAAAAATGGGTATTTTTTATTGCGCGCTCGGCTTCAAAACCGAGTACGTCACACTAAGTAACTTTTTTTAGGGTATCAAATATGATTTTTTTTTTTTTAAATTATAGTATATGTAAAACACTTCTTATATATATACTTAATAAGATAACGCCATAAAAGTTTTAAAAGATTTTATCCTTTGTTTATAAAAATTTTATAACTTTGACAAAAAAATGAAAAATCAAAGTAATATTGTCATATATAATATCACAAGAGAAAAAATTTTGTCGGCAAAATATTCGAAAGGTATGAATGAAAGTTTGTTGCTTGGCAATTTCGCGAATGACATTTTTGAAAAAATCACGAGTCGTTACGCGAGTGATTTTATCAAAAATTTCATGAGCCAAATCACCGAAAAGCAACAAACTTGAATAAAACCTTGAGAACAATTTTGCCTACATAACTTTTTTTCGAGTGGTATTCGTCATGACTATTTCACGTAAAGAGATTTTGAAAATAAACAGAACACAGAATTATTTTATTTAAAAAAAATTGCCATCAAAACAAGTAAACTAAAAACTACCTAAATATTTTTATAAAATGTGCAATTATAATAATTATCACTGACCAACATTCTAAAACTTTTTTTGCCTTCCTGGAATGATTGTGGCTGGATTTTATATATTTTGGCCTGCTGAATCCAGATCTGGCTTCAGATTTTCGATATCAGCCTTCAATAATGAGGGAGAGACACATGTTTTGATATTAAGCAAAATTCAATAAAAACTCACTTTAATACTGATTTATTAATTTAAAAAATAAAAAGGTATGATACATTTTAGTAACAGTTAATTTATGTTCAGTATAAACATTTTCAAGTGTTATTTTATTTTAATATTCATTTCCTTGAACTCTTCCTTTTATAAGAAAGACTGGATGTGTCTCGTATTAGGATCCAGCAATAGTCGGCTAACATATTCGGGCTCCACTTTCCAGTATATCTTTTCTCTATCGATGCGATGTCTTGGTGAAATCGTTCCCCATGCTCGTCCGATATAGCTCCTAGATTTTCAGGAAAAAAGTCCAAATGGGAATGGAGAAAGTGAAGTTTTAGGGACATGTTGCATTTTAAAATATGATAGGCCGTAGCAGTTCTTCCACGAGTTCACGATAATTTTCTGACTTGGTGTTTCCAAGAAAATTTTTGCAAACACTTTCAAATGCATTCCATGCCCGTCTTTCATGGTCACTTAAAATGTCCGTGAAGTTGGCATCTTTAAAGAGTTGCCTAATTTGGGGACCAACAAAAATTCCTTCTTTAATTTTGGCTTCACTTATAGTGGAAATTTCTCTTTTTAAAAAGTTGAAAGCATTTCCGTTTTTATCCAGTGCTTTTACAAAATTTTTGATCAATCCTAACTTTATGTGAAGTGGAGGTAAAATATTTTTTCTTTCTGAACTAACGGTTCTCGGGTCAAATTTTTTAAATCCAACTTCATTTTTTCACGTGGAGGCCAAACCTTTATTTTATAATGTTTGTCTCTTGCACGGCTGTCCAACTCACACAAAAAACAGCATTATTTTTTGTATCCTGACTGCAGTCCTGTCAATAACGCTACCACTTTCAAATCTGCACATATATTCCATTTATGATCTTCGTACTTTATACATCTGAGTATCATCTTCAGATTGTCATATGTTTCTTTCATATTTACCGAATTATAACCATTATAAAGTAAAACAACTTTTAGACTTGTTTTAGACGAATCTATGAATAGTCTCCATTTATCGGGCGTATATGGTAAGTTCAGTTCGACCATTAGGCCAGGAATATCATGGCAAAATACTAAATCACCGTCCGCTGCAAAAAAAGTGAGAGTAGATTCCCTTTTTCTGTAGATGGACACCTTAACTCCCTTTTTTCCCAAAAGGTTCCACTTCTGCAGGCGGGATCCGGGGAAGTTCCGCTTTTGTTTTCGGGGGTCCGTCACGAACAAGGTCATTCAATTCACCTTGAGTGATTAAATGAGGTGTATCGGGCAAATCAATGGAACTAGGGATGAAGCTTGGTCCGGCTTCTGGCGAAGTACTTCGAGAGTCTGATTCCGAATCAAGCGGTAACTCTCAGGTGGTTGGGGAATGGGTAATGAATTGTCATGGGGTACTGGTCATTGCAGACGGAACATTGGGATACTGAATGCTACGCTTAGTTTTGCTAGTAATTCCTTTGATATTCGTCATGCAAAAAAAACAATCATCTACGTATCTACGTGATAACGAGGTTCCCTCCAAACCATTGGAACTGCAAATGGCATAGATTTATGCGTACCTTTTTGCCATCCCGTCAATGTTCTCGAACACGAACTGCAACACACTTTTGGGGCCCAGGACTTATCTTGATCGCCAACTTTACATTCAAAGTACAGTTCATAAGCCTTTTTTACTAGTGAAGATATCGGTTTTTGGTACGCCTTCGCGGTAACTTCGCCACAAATATAACAGAATTTATCAGCTTTATTAACACAAATTCGCGTCGACATTTTTTTAACACGTACATCTATCTAATCGAAAAATCAACAGATGTTTACTAAATGATTATAAAATAACGACTAAAGGGATATTTCAAGCATAGATCCACCTACCTTCCATAATAATGGGGGCGCCCATTTATTACCCCCCCCTACTAGACCCTTCCGAGAAATCTGAGGCTAATAAAAAAATTTGAGGGTTAGTTGTATATTAGTATAAGTCCAAATATTACAAATCACACGATTTTTTTATAGGGAGGATTTTTTCTGGTTTGACAGTGTTTTGGGTTTTAGCGCTGTTTTTTTAAAACCCCAGCAGATTGAGTTTTGGACCTGGACCTAAGTACTTGTAGAGGGGAACCTTCATTTTCCTTATTTTGTGGCAAATTGTTAATTAAATTTAGGTGGTGCTCTGGATTCAGCTGAAGGTATGGTTTTTTAAAAAGTTGGTACTAAAATTCCCGTGAGCTTAATAGCTTCCCTTTATCACCAACTCCATTTTTTGTTAAAAAATAGAGATTGCAGAAGATCGATGGGAATGATTGGTAATTTTAATTTTTTTTTTATCTAAGCCAATTTTTTCAGCAGATTTTTTGTCCACTTTGATAAAAATTTTAAGCCCAAAAGGGATGTTTTTGTACCATACCCTTTTTCCAGTTGGGATGTATAATTAAAAACAATCGCTCTGTGGTCAAATTTGGGGGAAAACTGCTCTTTTTTCCCTTAATTTCAAATTTTAATCTGACTGGACACAAAGGGTTTTTTTTGGGTTTTGTTTCTTATAGCCATTTACTATTTATCAAACTTTTAGGGGCCTCCTTGGGAAG
>JAHBCN010011829.1:0-28192 GCA_019359885.1 Listronotus oregonensis
CAAAATAGAAAATTATTTACCGTCTTAGTACGTTCTTATAGTTTGTTTTACTCCTTTTAGGTTGTTTAAAGACAAACAGTAATTATACGTGCATTTTATTATAACATACTTCTTAGACGGGTTATCCTGGATTTATGGGTCTCTTGAAAAGGACTGTAGTAAAAATATCCTAAAATTTAGATTCGTTAGTTAAGAACAAAGTTTATTTACCACTATTTAATGAATTAAAACCTGATTTATTGAAGTATATACGTGACTTGGGAATTTGAAATTTGACATTATAGGCTTCGGCAACGACACATGTTTCGATTCCTTTACTCATTAAAATATATCTATACAGGGTAAACACAAAGTACTTTAAGGCTGTAGTATAATTTTCTGTTTTATCGTTTCTAATTTGGTACACATATATACTTAGTTGAAATTTGTCACTTTTTGGTTTACAAATCAACTTTAAGCTACGTCTGATTTCACCGGATTTGGTCCCATTTTGTATTTTTTAAATTAAACGCAATGTAGAGTGCTAAGTTCTTTACATATGGGATTTTTTTATTAATAATTTCTCAAAAAATTTTATTCTTTATAAAAAGTTCTGCATGGTGCAAAACCTAAAATGTAGCTATCTGATATTAATTTTTTCCAGGCGTATATGAGGTTTTTTAAAAATATAAATTTTACCCAAAAGTAAAGTACCTGTATTTTAACAATATTAAAAATCGTTATAAAAAAAAGTTTATCAAAACTAAAAACCACGTTTAAATATGCAATTATTTCTATTTAAGATAAAAAATTAGGTTTTGTTATTTTTTACAAATTTTCTACATAATTAATTAGGAATAAATACAACAGAAGTTAGTAACACCATTTTTATAAACTTTATAAACTCTAACGCGTTTTGACAGTCGCTGTTAAACACTTCCTGCTATCAACAATTTATTTGTATGTTAGAGCATCCTAAATTACATATAACCACAGTTAATTTTGTATTGTTGTAGACGTGTCAAAAAAGAATTTTTTTTTATCGTAAATGGGTGTAATGACATATTTAAACGTGGTTTTTAGTTCTGATCAATTTTTTAAATAATTTTCGATATTGTTAAAAATAAAGGTACTTTTCTCTCGGGCAAAATTCATATTTTTTGACAAAACCTGTATACGTCTGAAAAAAATTAATATCTGACAGTTACATTTTAGGTTTTGGACCAGAACTTTTTAAGAGAAATATTTTTTGAGAAATTAATAATAATAAAAAAATCCCATATGTAAAGAACTTGGCAGGACACGCTGTATAATACTACTAGTAATTAAAATTAATCGTATTAAACGTTTATTTAAAATTAATTAATAATTGCATCAATAAGAACCTGTAATTATGGGCATTGCGGTATTTATACCAACATTAGGCGATTAGCTCTACCTACGTACAAGGAACCAACTATTCTTACATTTAACCCAGTAGGACTGTAAAATAAAACGATTATTTGTTTACTTTTTTATTTTTAAAATTTATTTCAAAAATTTCTAGTCATTTTTTTTCCTCATAGGTCAAAACTGAACAATAGAAATATCCAATTTTTACCCAAAATTGAAATAAAACCGTTGAAAATAACTCTAACGATTAATCACATATCTTTCGATTTTTTTACGTGGTTTGCCTTTTTTTTAAATTGCATTTTATTTATTTGCGACCATTAATTAAAATAATATAAAACACCATAAACTATTAGTTCTTGCAAATAAAATTTATTATAGCTCGTGTTAACACGTCATTGAGGTATGATTTGGGATTATATTTAAAATAATTTGTTTTATCGTCTAAAGTAGATTTATTACTACCCCAAAATTTAGCCCAGTGTAACTGACATTTGTTTTTAAGCATGCGCAAACTGGCAAATAATATTAAATTTGTTTTACTTCTGGTTCTTTATTTACTTTAAACTTTTTTAAATTTTATTATTGAAAAAGACTAGAAAAAAATTGACAGCTTGGCGAAAATGGTTTCATTGCAATTGGAAACCAATTCTAATTGTGCTCAATTTGGTCGATAAACGCGAAAAGCTTTTGAATTGTTTTAATGTTTTTATACCTACATTTTAAACTCTGTTCCTAAAATCTCTCTGATAATGTATTTTCACTCCCATCCCTATATTTGAGTTGACTTCACTCGTATTTTTGTGCTACCCTAATTTGGTAATAATAATTGTGTTACCTCACAGTTTATATTATTATTTAATTATAATTAAATTTATACTCGAACAGAAACGCAAATATGTAAAAAAATGTTTTTTTAAGTCATTTAAAATTATTTCTCTTAAAATTATTGCTTTGTAGAAATTTTTAAGTCCGGTACTAGCCATACCTTTCAATTGCGCACGCTCAGACAACCAGCAATAATTTATTTACTGCGCTCCAGTGTAAAGTTGCCGAAAATGTGATAAGCGATTAGTATAAAAGATTATCCATGGTTGGAAGTTTTGGTAAGAACCTTGTTTTTGCAAGCTTTAAATCACAAAAGAAGTGACTTTGTATTTAAGAAAAATGAAAAACTAGCTAAAGAAATAAATTAACAAACATTTATTAACATTAAAATTTTATAAATAACTTACACAAACATCAGATTATATTATCCGTTACAATATAAGCAGGCTCCTTTTCAACGTCTTCAACTTTCCGAAAAGTTAAATTATTGGGTAAATTAACTTATTCAGAAAAGATCTTCTGAGGTCAAAGTAGCTGCTTTAGACCGAGCTAACGCAATTACAATCACAATCACAATGCAATACAAACTTGGGTAGTTGGTTAAAAAAGCCTTTTCTATCATGTAAAAAAATGTAAAAAAATATTTTAGAAATATCTTTTATTTTACATATTTTATAAAAAAAACCCAAGGGACTTTATTTAAGATTTCTGCACGTGATATTATTAAGAAAGCTAAGAGAATCCGAGAGCGAGGGTTTGGTATAAAATTATATTCGAAGGGTTGCATGCTCCACTGATTTATAAATTATTTATTTAAGGTAAAACGATAACGAATATTTCTACCCAGGAAATAAGGTTAGCTGGTTATAGTGAAAGTTTAGTTTACAACGTTCTTTAAACATTGTTATTTTAAATCACATGTGTAGTGTCTACATGTTACAGAAACAGGTCCTATATTTTATAAATTTTATTATTCGCTATTTTTAATTTGGATTAATATTTTTGTCTCTGCTTAAATTGTATCTTCCTCCTGAATTTTGAGGATAAAAACTATCCAATATTTTTATTTGTAAATACATAATGTATGTGTTGTTATATCTCATTTAAAAAAGGCACAAACAAAAGTAGTCCAGTAAATGAAGGGACAAAGCTGTAAATAAATCTGTACAGTTTTTCCTTGTGACGCAATTCTTAGGTCTTTGGGGATGCTTTGAAGCGAATAAAAGTTTATCAATATTACCAGGTGGGAAAGGACTGAAATTGGCCTCTCAAGGCCCGAAAAATGGGTTACCCGCTAATATCTGCCATAATATGCGAATTGGAGAATTTTTGTTTAAACAAAAATGAAGATCGCCTTGTAATCTACAAAAACGATCCTTATATTTTTTTTTTCGAAAAATTAATAGTTTTTGAGATAACGAGATCGAAAATTCCCCTCATTTCAGCTGCCGCTCTACCGCTAAAATGCGGTAGAGCGGCATGGATTCACTTATAAGCGGGCGGACGAACCGATCCATTACTCGGGCAATAATGTACATTTTTTAATTATTCAAAGTTAATCGGAATGGGAAAATCCATACCTATCATTTCATATGAGTTTGGGTCCATTCTGGTGTTTCCAGAATATTAAAAAAAGCGGTCAAAGTTTTTTTTCAAAATATTTTGAGAGTATCTCATTAATTTATAAATATTTTTTGAAAAAATGGTTTGTTATTTACATTTTTTTTGTAATGAGACCTTAACAAGTGTTTAATGATCCCAGAAAATTTCCTTTACCAACTCTCTTGCGTTTTGATAAAAAATTGTTTTGCCCACCTGCATTTTTTAGCCGTTTCCGGAGTTCTAGAAAATCTGTAGGATAAATGCGAATCAAAACCTCAACATCTGCTAAAATGCTTTTCAATTATTTGAAAGCTTAAGTGTCTAGTTTTGTGTTCTTCTGAGATTCCACTCAACATAGGCAAATACAAGCTCCCCTCGACGATCCTTCCAGAGCAGAATATCACATGCTAAGAATTCCCGAAAAATCAATTGGTGTTCAGTACAGTAAAGCTTCAGTACAGCAAACGGGCTGGCGAAATCTACAATTGGTCGTTAAAGTCCAATAGACGGACAACAATGCATTTCCAAGCCCGTGAACCAGAAATTCTGTAAGAAACAACCACATCCATCCAGTGTGGAATGTTATGGATTTTTCGACGGCCGTTTTTGCGAAAAATATTGGTGTTTCGAAAAAAATGGTGGGAACCATTTTTGTAGATTTTGGGGTAATCTTTATTTTTTGTCTAAACAAAAATTCTCTAATTCGCATATTTTGGCGGATATTCACGGGAAACTCATTTTTGGGACTTTGGGGGGCCACTTTTAGCGGGTTCCATGTCGGAATTGTGATAAACTTTTTCAGCTCGAAAGCATCCGCGAAAACCTAAGAATTGCGCCACAAATGAAAACTGTACAGATTTATTTACAGCTTTAGGTACTTTCAGGTCTTCAGTTACTGGACTAAAGGAAAATGGCCCATTATTTTCTTTTAAAATCCCACTGACTAATGGATTAAGTTAATAAGAAAATAATTTGATCCTAAATATTGTTCGTTTTTGTATTTATATCATTTGTTCTAAAGTTATCTTTTTTAATATTTGTAAAAACCTTGTAAATAGATAGGCATTATTTTCGTAGATTATTTAAAATTGTATATTAGAGTTAAAAAAATGAGCCGCTTTCACACCTGAGCACATATAAATCGAGCTCGAAGCATCAAGTTACCCAGTCAACTGATGGAAGCGATTTTTGTTTTTGTTTACAGAAAAGTTAGCCTAGCCGCAGAAATGTGTTGTATGGTACATTCCACAATAATTTGTTGATTTCTTGACCGCAATAAAATTTAAATGACAACCCTCAGTGGTAAACCCAGCCAGAAATAAGTTACCTGACAAATATCTATTGTGTAGGCACCGCGACTTTTAAAAGGGTACAGGTCCTGATTACCTACCTATATTAATAGTTTAGGTTAGCTATTTTGGATGCTAAATAACAAACACAAAAATTCCTTGACAAACAACTAATGAACTAAGATAAAAAGACTCTGCTTTATATTGAACACCTGCAATTTGCCTTTAACCTATATAATATACCAAAAAGTAGGTACAATATAAATAAAGGAAATTTTAAGTCCGGATCTACATGTGGGTCCCCAAAGTTTATTGAGTTTTACAACTAACAGTAGCAGATAAAGCAATAAATCAAAGAATTATTGTGGAATGTACTTTATATTTGTGTAGCTCTATATGTGCTTTATAATATATGATACCTCAGCTGTGGACGCACCATAATAAACCTTTGTCATATTTTTTTAGCTACTAGTTGATATTAACAAAAAAAAACTTGCTAAAGCCTAAAATTTGCTAATTAACAAAGTCAGAGATAATTAAAATAACAATGACGATAGTATGGGTGGCGAGATTGCCAAATAATCGGGGGTATTTACTTTTATTTAAGAACGACTTCACCAATTTTGCAAGTGTTGATGTTATCGAGAGCTGGTATAACTTTTAAAGAACCATTTATAACTTATTATTTCTAATATTGTTGCGACTTCATTGCAATACTGAATAATGTATAAGAAAAAAGGATACAATTGCCTAGCGGGCAAGTGCGCCATATCTTAATCCCTAATGATTTTTTTCGGGGTCGCCAGAAAATCAAATTAACGTTACATAACCACAAAAACTACAAAAAAAATTAGGCAATGAATATTTTACAAAATTTAATAAAAAACATCAAAAATAAAACGTAAAATTCAAAATAACTTTTAGTTTAGTACTGCTCTGAAAAAATGGTTAGCACTTTCATAGCATTTAATAATATAAAAGTAAAAGGTGTCTATTAGGGCCAAGAAAGTTTCAAGGTTTATGGAAGGCCAATGCTGTAGAACATTATTGTCCAGGCGTGCAAGGCAGGGGGAATAGGGGAACAGGCCCCGAGGAATTTGCGCAATGAACAGTAGGTCAGGTCCGGACCTCCATAATTCTTTATTACCATGTATAAAGTTGACATCATTAAATGTCGAATTCAATCTAATTATACTTTCACTGTTTTTTTTTTAATTTTTTGCACAACATTGTTGGTTATTAAACGAACCTATTATAGAATAGTTAAAATTATTGTGTAATATTGGATTTTATATCATCTGATTTAATGTTACGGAATCCTATAAATAGCAGACAAATTAAGAGATGTAAGGAGATGACTGGTAGACTTTGAAGAGGTCACATCTCTTGGATACCGGGTTCTGCCGTCTGCCTATGGCATTTTCGGCGTTCCCAGGTTTAAGTTTCGGGAAACTTAAGTTTAATTTTTGTTTTATTTTTGTTTAGTAACGTACTCTGGGGTTGAAGCTGTATTTATAGGATTCCTATTTTTGTTATCGAGTAGATTGGGTCGCAAAGAGACTTAGGGCCTAGTTTACTGGAACCTGGTGTTTTCTTTGGAGTTTGGAGCAGCGTCCTGTGAGTGGCCGTCTACGAAAGTATTTTCGGCCCCAGGACTTGGAAAGAAATCGTAAACTTCTGGTTTCAGGAAACGAAACAGTTCTGCTGCCGCCTTGAATCGTCAGGCGAGACGGGCGCTCTGTTTCCCCAGGAGTTTGGGAGTGGTAGAAGACAGGATCAAGTCGGCCAGCACCTTAGCAGTGGAGGACTCGTCGGCTTGGGGAAAGGAAGAGCTCCAGGTTATTTTGGAAGGACGGCCGTGGAGGGCCGTGGTTGGAAAAGCTTCAGGAGAGAGCCCAGAGGGAAGGAGTACGGTTCTACCAAGTATTGGTAGCAGGCCAAGGCTGACCTGGGGATTGTGAGCACTTGGAGTGCTGAAAGGAGGAAGTTGAAAGAAGAGACCGAGGCCGTGATCGGCCGTCGGTAATTTCAACAGGAACAGGTGTAGGAAGACACGGAGGAACCTTTTTCGAAGGTTGGAGAGTGGGCCGAGGTCGGCCGGAAGAGTGACAGTACCTGGAGGTGCTGAAGAGCCTCTTGGAGGAAGGAAGCCCAAGGCCGTGGACGGCCATCACTTTATTAAGGTAGGAAGGCTTCCTACCAAGTTATAACATCGGCCAACGTTGGCCTGAAGAGATAGAGCACGTGGAGCTACGCTACGGAGAAGCTGCCCAAATACCAACGAGGCCGTGGACGGCCGGCAGTTTATTTTGCTTTAAAGAAGATAGGAGGAGACTACAAATACTTACCACCAAGATTTGTCCTTGGCCCAGCCCGGCCTGAAGAATTAAGGCGCCCGGAGGTGCATTACGGAGAAGACGTCCAGAGGTGCACTACGGAGAAGACGTCCAGGAAATACCGAGGCCAGGGTCGGCCGTCGGTTATTTTGGTTCCAGGAGTTAAAGGAAGGTGTGAGTAGGACGTTTCTTCAGGTTTTACCCTCGGCCGAGGCTGGCCTAGTGATTTAGAGCACCTGGAGGTGCTCCACGAAGAAGGCGCCCAAGAAAAACGATTAAAACAGCAGGCCTAGGTGGCAACATCAAGATGGAAGGTTATGGAGATCAACTAAAGGGACTAGGTGCCGCTACCATGCCCGGTGAAGCCGGCCTGGGTATGACTAGCGAGGAAGTCCAAAAGCTTCATCGGTTTCGGGATGCAGGAGTCCAGCTTCCGCCAATTGAGCTAGTCGGTGCAAAAAGAAGACCTCGGAGACTCAGTGAGGGTGACTATCCTCTGAGCCTTCGACGAGAAGAGCCATTACTGACCCCAAATGTTGAAGACAAACCGCATAGAGAAGAAAATCCCGGGTTTGAGGAGACCGATGGAGACATTAATATGGAAACAATTGATGGCGCTACTTCACAGCCTTCTTTCTATTTTCGATATTTTTGAGAGTTTTGTATTTTTACCAAAAATCTTGTTTAAATAAATGAAAACACGATTTTTTAAAATAAATTTCAAACATTGTGCAATAGTTTTGTTCACTTACTACCAATTTTGTGATAAAAGAAGGGCAAGATAGTGTAAATGAGTTTAATTTAAATATCATATTTAAGGATCGATATCTGGAAAATAAAACTTTGCAAAAATCATCGAAATTGGCGAGGGCCAAGAAAAGTATAAGCTTACCATAATTTAGACTGGTTGTTTGTGTTTTAGGCTCATACAATATTTTATAAATTTTAAATAGTATCACATAATGCAGTTTACATAACCAAATTATAAGAAGTATAGAATTTTTTACATAAGCATTTTTTATTTTTATTTTTAAATCTTGGGATACTCCACCAAGGCTTATTCTTCAATACTAACGTACCGTGAGTGTCTTAAGTGTGGTAAGAGGGAGATAATTTACATAAGACTTAAATATTTGGAAATTAGGGGAAGGGAAAACTTCTATGACCAGCAGATTCCAGTCTGAACACTCTGGGGATGACGGAACGAAGAAATTGGGAAGTTCGGAGCCTCTTTAGTTGGACTGTAAAAGGATGCACTACGTGTTGCTCTGTTGGGAGCTGTCATATAAATTATACTTACCAACTCCTCGAAGCAGAAGCCGTGAAAATTCTTATAAAAATGCAACATATTTCCTACAGCCCGTCGGTGGGTAAGAGGAAGCTTTTCTGTAAGCGCTGGATCATTAATAAGACGAACAGTTTTTTTTTATGGAATCAAGGATCATAAGAGTTGTAGAAAACCCCATTCTCCAGACATAAGAACAATTTTTTAAAGATAGTCTGATTTAGAATACAACAGAATATACAGATTGGACGGAGAGAAATACTTTCTGGCTCGAAAGAAAAATCCAAGTTTTTTGAACCATCTGAGGCTATAGATGTAATGTGTTTGTACCAGACACCGAACATGACTGTGCCTTAAAGCATTAAACTGGACAAGATTTTTGAAGCCCAAATCAAGATAAGTTTAAGGTCTTGTCAAAAAGATACTTTGCATTGACCTGCGCGTTTTCCAAATCAGGCCTATAGGCTGTCTTAAAAATTAAATATGAGAATGGTGGATACTATCGTCAGCAAATATTATAATAGGATTAATTGTGAAAGAGGGATCGTTGATGTGAAGAAGAAACATAGTTGGTGCCCTGGGGCACCCCAGCATTAGTTTAGGTAGAAGTTGGAAGGATCACGTTACGATATTATAAGTAACAAACACCCCTTAATTTTCCTTGATCATGGCACACAAAAAGCTTGTTTTGTCCCTTTTAAATCTCAACAGCTGTGTATTGTAAATTTGTAAAAGATCATTTTCATAAAATAATGCCTGATTTTAATAAAAGTCAATCACAAGTCACTTTAAAATTAACTTTTACGTAAATTTTCATGTCTATTTTTCACTTTCGGTTTTTTACCATATTTTTTTTCTATATAATATGTTATTACGTATTTTGGTTAACTTAATTCTTGTAAGCTCACCTCTAATTTTACCCATTATTAAAAAAAAAACGCTATGTGACTTTTAACAATACATGTATAATATTAATAATAATGTATATTAATATAAACTGTTATTTTTGTTAATAACGATTATAATATTTGATGAAACTTTAAAGTTTAATTCGTCTTAATAAATAAATATCTAATAGCTCATAGTGATACAAGCTGTATATTCTGCCCTAATTCACATACAGAAACGGAAAAAAATAAATTTCTCGCAGAGATTTGGTGTTCCATCTTTCGTAAACTAAACAAAGATGAGTTTATATCCACATATAATCGTAAGTAGCTTAGAGCAATTTTGTTGATGGCACTTCGTGTTAACTTCGCTGAAACTTGCGTGGCTTTATTTCATACTCATTTGATTTTGTGAGCGGATGTGTGTCTAAATGCAAATTTACTCAGGGAAATATATGTATATTTTCATCTAAGATTATAAAAGCTTTGTAATATTTCTAAAGATTAAATTAAAATATACATAATTACACAGAATAAAAGTATATAATATCCAGCAACGTGCGGTTCATGAAAGCAAGGGAAGCATTGCTTTCCCTAGAACCATCAACGGAACAAAAATTTTAGCCTAGAAAGTTTTTTACAGGGGTATCAAAAGCCATGAGAATTTTGAATATGTACACTAATAAAATAGCTCTGTCTTATACAGTATGTCCACGGAAAAGGTGTTGAAGAGAAAAAACTTTTTTATCTTTGATTTTATCGAAAAAAGCTACTCTTGATAAAAAATTTTGCTACTTCTTAGAGCAAGATTGGAATAGAAAAATTTGACATATTTTATACGCGGTGTTCAGAAAATTGAAAAAACTTAAAATGGTACAAGAGTAAAGTGCATTTATTTGAGAAGATATAAAAATACGTTACTAAGAAAAGTTCTTCAAAATTAAAAGGTAGTCTCTAATACCAATATTCGAAAAAATCGGCCTACTTTTATTTTTTTGTGATTAAATTTATTTTAATATCGATTTAAATTTTTAATATCAATTTATTATCAAATTTTTTGCTGTTAAGTAAGCATTTAAAGCTGACGATACTGCGGCTAATAAATTATAAAAGCAAAGTATCAATAAAGCTTGTCACTATCAACGCCTACTAGTACAAAAATTTGGAATTAGTTAATTGATAATAAAATTTTAATCACAAATAAATAAAAGTGGGCCGATTTTTTCGAAAATTGGTAATTTAGACTGCCTTTTACATTTGAACAACTTTTTCTAGTAACTTATTTCCATATCTTTGCAAATAAATTCACTTTACTCTTGTACCATTTTAAGTTTTTTCAGTTTTCTGAACACCGCGTATAAAATATGTTAAATGTTTCTATCCCAATCTTACTCTAAGAAGCAGCAAGCATTTTTATTACAAGTAACTTTTTTCGATAAAATTAAAAATAAAGAAGTTTTTCCTATTCAACACCTTTCCGTGGACTACCAATACGTCCACGGAAAAGGTGTTGAATAGTAAAAAACTTCTTTATTTTTAATCTTATCAAAAAAAGCTACTCTTAAAAAAATTTTGCTACTTCTTGGAGTAACATTGGTATAAAAACATTTAACAAATTTTATACGCGGTATTCAGAAAATTGAAAAAACTTTAAATGGTTCAGGAGTCAAGTGCATTTATTTGAGAAGATATGGAAATAAGTTACTAGAAAAAGTTGTTCAAAAGTAAAAGATAGTTCCTAATATAATTTTTTAAAAAAATCGGCATACTTTTATTAATTTGTGATAAAAATTATTTTAATATTATCTAATTCCAAATTAACAACTCTTTATTGTACTAGTAGGCGTTGATAGTGACAAGCTTTATTGACACTTCGCTTTTATAATTTATTAGCCGCCGAAACGTCAGCTTACTTAACAGAAAAAAATTTGATAAAATTAATATTAAAAATTTAAATTGATATTAAAATAAATTTAATCACAAATAAATAAAAGTAGGCCGATTTTTTTGAAAATTGGTATTAGAGACTACCTTTTAATTTTAAACAACTTTTCCTTGTAACTTATTTCCATATCTTCACAAATAAATTCACTTTACTCTCGTACCATTTTAAGTTTTTCCAATTTTCTGAACACCGCGTATAAAATATGTCAAATGTTTCTATTCCAATCTTACTCTAAGAAGTAGCAAAACTTTTTATCAAGAGTAGCTTTTTTCGATAAAATAAAAAATAAAAAAGTTTTTCTCTTCAACACCTTTTCCGTAGACATACTGTATAGAAGGTAATGATAATGTCGTTTTAAATTGTGTTAAAAATACGATTGTAAAAGCACTCTTTTGATACTTTTTGACCATTTTTCTCCAACTTAGCAACTGTGGCAACTCTTATTATTTATAGTTCAGTAAATGAAGTCCGATGAAACCTCAAACCTGAAAAATTTTGACGGCCCAACTTGGCCGTCACAATTTTTTTAATTTGTAGGTATTAATGTATATAATAACCACTGAAAATATCATATATAAAAAAATGTCCGCAAGGGCCTGAAAATGGCCCTCAAGAGCCCGGAAATACGTTTTTTCAACTAATTTGGTCGATATCTCCGAAATATGACACTTACGCAATTCGTGTTTGGACGAAAATGAAGAGCACTTTATTAACTGCAAAAATGATTCCTATCACTTTTATAAAAAAATGATAGTTTTTTGTAATAATCGGCCATAAATGTGCCGAGTATTTTTTGCACCTGACCCCTATCTCGAAAGGTGCTTTAAGCTACTTACACTTCCAAACGGACGGACTAATTTTTAAATAACTCACGTAAAAATGCATATTTTTGCATGATTCAAAGTTTACATGAAAGAAGGAACTAGTAGCAATAATATCTTGTTACTGTTTTCTTTTTTGTGTTTTTTTAGAATATTAAAAACTCGAGCCAAAGTTAGTTTTTGCTCAATATTTTGACCCTCCTATCAATCTGTTCATATTTTTTTTATAAAAAGTAATTTTACCGAATCCTTTTTAATAATGGGGCTTTGGAAGGTGTTGAATACATTTCGAAAGACTTAAGGAATATTTTTTGTATATTTTTATAAACAACGTGTTTTTCTTAGGGCGGTTCTTTTAGATTTCAGGAGTTTTTAAAAATGCTCGGGTTTATCGCTAATATAATATAATATATATTTAAGGACCATATCGGCTAACAATGCACATCATTCAAAAGCGTAGATTGTCCCCTTCTCGAAAGCACTCTTATTTTTTTTCCAAAATTTTTCGTTTCTCGGAAAATCGAGGAAATTCTTGTCCCAATAAAAACTCGACATTTTTTTGATGATTACTTCCTCTTCGTGATCTTTTTATCATAATATATTTACATAAAGTACTTTAATAAGTGAACGACAAAAAAAAATCTGCCCTTAAATCTTCTCTAAATAATTGAGTTATTTATTATTTTATTCCGTGCGCGTACCGTTCATGTATAGTATCGAACAGCCGTCTCTTACAGCGCATGCACCCACATTGGCTTCAATACTTTCTGCCCTTTTATTTACAAACAATCTGTGTAAATGGGATTGTAAATTACAAATGCATACTTTTATTTAAGAAAGTGTAAAAAGTAAAAAAAAATTGCCTAACTTTTTATTTTTGATTTCAGAGAAAACGTCTTTAGAGAAAAACGTGGCAATATTTAAATTTTTCCAGTTTTATTTTTTGAAGCACAAGGTAAGGGTTTATTTTTGTTATCCAAAGTTACACAAAGATCATTTATTTATCATTTTATTATTATCATTTATATTAGCTGGTAGTTCACAGAACAGACAATTGGAACAAAAATCAAAGACTTTGTTGGCTTGTTCTTTTTTTCTCTTGAGGCTTTGAAGGAGGTCAAATCTTTTTGTCGAGTCTTTAACAAACTGACTGGATAATTTAGCTTGCCATTATTCATTGGGGAGTACTTCAGCCTACACTTCCTATAAGGGTTGTCCTTTCTCATCTTGCTTACATCTATTAAAGTTGCTAATACACGTGTTACCATCACAACGTCTTCACTCAGATCTTCGTTATAAATAAAACATTCCATCGTACCAGAATTTACTTTGACTTTCATATTTCTGACACAAAAATAAAAGGCAACAAAAATTAGACTTTCCTACAGTAAATAAATAATATTTATTGAACTTGGAATAACAAAAATAAAAACTTACCTTGTGCTTCAAAAAAGAAAACTGGAAAAACTTAAATATTGCCCCGTTTTTCTCTAAAGACGTTTTGTCTAAAAACTAAAATAAAAAGTAAGGCGAAATTTTTTTACACTTTTTATATCTTCTTGATTAATAAATGTATGCATTCAAAATCTACAATCATATTTACAAAGATTGTTTATGGTCCTTGAATATTTATTTATTTCCGATAGACCCGAGCATTTTCGAAAACTCCGGAAATTCCAAAAAACCGCCCTAAGAAAAACACGTTGTTTATAAAAATATACAAAAAATATTCATTAAGTCATTCGGAATGTATTCAACACCTTCCAAAGCCCCATTATTCAAAAGGATTCGGTAAAATTACTTTTTATAAAAAAATATGAACAGATTGATAGAAGGGTCAAAATATCGAGCAAAAACTAATTTTGGCTCGAGTTTTTAATATTCTAAACTAAAGAAACACAAAAAAGGAAACAGTAACAAGATATTATTGCTACACGTTCCTTTTTTCATGTAAACTTTGAATCATGCAAAAATATGCATTTTTACGTGAGTTATTTAAAAATTAGTCCGTCCGTTTGGAAGTGTAAGTAGCTTAAAGCACCTTTCGAGATACGGGGCAGGTACAAAAAATACTTGGCGCATTTATGGTCGATTATTGCAAAAACTATTAAATTTCTGACAAAAGTGATAAGAATTATTTTTGCAGTTAATAAACTGCTCTTCATTTTCGTCCAAACACGAATTGCGTGTCATATTTCGGGAGATATCGACCAAATTAGTTGAAAAAACGGATTTCCGGGCTCTTGAGGGCCATTTTCAGGCCCTTGTAGACATTTTTTTATATATGATATTTTCAGACGTTATAGTATACATTAATACATGCAAATTAAAAAAAATTGTGACGGCCCAACCTGATCTTCAGGTTCACACCTTCGTTTACTGTACTATTAGTATATTTTTTTTGTCTTTTAATAACTTTTAAACCTATTTAATTTTAACTGATTTAAATTTCCAATAGAAAAAGTCGATAAATACCGTATTCTGCTAAAATGTACTGAGATATATTAATGCCGTAGGGTGTCATTAAGAGTTTTTACTATCTATGGCTGTAGCCTAAATTGACCACAAAAGTAGGGGATACATATAGTTTAATTTGACAATTTAATAAGATAAACTAGGTAAAAAGTTAAACTATTTTCCACACATATTTAATTTGTTTACAAAGTGGGGAAGCTCACCCCCCTTTCCCAAGCATACGCCACTGATCTATGGTACGCATTTGAGCTGCATCGGAGGCTATAAAAAATAACTTAAAATCTTTAAATAAAATAAATAAAAATGGTTAAACTTTAATTGTGGTCTTCAAATAATTATACATAGCATATTTTTGTCTTTAAAGTTGTATTTTAGTAACTATATTTACTTACAAAAATAGAATTAATTAACCCTAATTTCCACTTTAAAATTATCTTTTTATTAACCTATTTTTACTTTCCCATTTTCTACTTAATTGCTTGCGTCTAAAAGTAAAAAGTTAGGTTTGAAGAGCCTCTAGACCTACTTGAACCGCTTTGATATGATTATTAAGATGAACGAATATTTCAATTTTATGTTTTAAAAATATATGTAACATATGGATAACAGAAATTTAATTAAGAGGCCTGCGCAGTTTTTCCTTTCATGATTTCCTCAGTATATGCGGCTAGCGTTAGAATTAGTAGAAACTAGTCCAACTTATTGGTACTGGAATATATATTTATTATTTTTACATATCCAGTAGAAAATTCTTTGGTTTCCAGTAATGCTATGTAGCAGTTAACCAAACAAGTGTCAGCCTGTTCCTAATAAGCAAAAGCTTGTATTCAAATATCTACGTATTTGGTGAAACCAATGTAGATTTATGGTTAAGCATAAAGTTCAGTTATTTAAGCACAACTTGATATTAGGGAGAATAAAAATTAACCGATTAGAGTTTTTAGCTTCATTGTATGGTACGTCTCACAATAATTCGTTGATTTCTTGACCGCAATAAAATTTAAATTACAACCCTCAGTGGAAAACCCAACTATAAAAAATAGGTTGTCTGACAAATATCTCTTGTGTAGGCATCGCACCTTTTCAAAGGGCACAGGTCCTGATTACCTACTTATATTAACAGTTTAGGTTAGCCATTTTGGATGCTTAATAACACACACGAAAATACCTTGACAAACTCCAAACGACTGATAAACTAAGACGAAAAGACTCTGCTTTATATTCAACACCTGCAATTTGCCTATAACCTACATATTATACCAAAAAGTAGCTACAATAATAAATAAAGCAAATTTTAAGTCCGGACCTACATGCGGTACCCAAAGTATATTAAGTTTTACGACTAACAGTAGTAGGTAAAACGAGAAATCAACGAATTAATGTGGAACGAACCATACATGTGGTAGGATATTTGTAGAGTCCAGTAATCAATTTACGGATATTAGAGCTTATGCTCTGTTCTAAGATGCTAAGGAGAAATTATTTATTGGAACATGTCAACTACAGCTTACCGAGAAGAGAAACCTTTCTTGTAAGGGGGGTAATATATCAATGGAACGAATTTTCGTTGGACGGAATCAGGAAAAATAAAAGTTTTTGGAAGACGCAGTTTCCTAGAGGTGTAAATAGTATTTCGTGCAGAATTTAATTTGGAATACATACACAAAATAGAAATTTAATGAAAAGAAACAATTTCGGGTCAAAAAAAAATTAGTCCTTTTTTTTTGAAGCTGCTGTAGCTATGGATATAAAATTTTTATACAATTAGAGTCACTGTCTTAAGTAACGCTTGCAATGTTAAGCCGCGTTTACACCAAAGTCTTCCACTAAGTTTTCCACAACTTGCAGCGATTTGTTCCTTTTTCTACAAAATACAGCAACTTTTTCGGACTTCCACTTGTGGAGAGACAAATCTTCCACTAAATTTTGTTTTTACCCGGAGTGTCGTCGCGTTTACATCAAAGTCTTCAACTAAGTTTTCCACAAGTTGCGGCAATTTGTTGCTTTTTCTACAAAATACAGCAACTTTTTCTGTCTTCCAATTGTAGAGAGACAAATCTTCTAATCTTCCACTTAATTTTATTTTCCCGCGGAGTGTCTGTAAAGATCAAAGAAATTTGACAACTAAAGTGGAACATTTGTTGCTGCGCGCTTTGGGCAAACAACTTGTAGAAAACTAGTGGAGAACTACTACCTAAACCTTTCGCGCCAATTCTTTGGCACCAAGTTTTCCACTTGTTTCTCTAAATTTAAGAAGAGCAACTTTTAGTTTTCTACAAAAAATCTTCCACTTGTTGCTCTAATTTGAGGAGTGCAACTTTTAGTTCACAACTTTTAATTTTCTACAAACAATCTTTTGTCAACTTTTAGTTGTCAACTTTGGTGTAAACGAGCCTTTTTAAAAGATTTAAAAAAGTTGACAACTAAAAGTGGAAGATTTGTTGCTGCACGCTTTGCATAAGCAACTTGTAGAAAACTATTGGAGAACTACTGCCTAAACCTTTCGCGCTAATTCTTTGGCAACAAGTTTTTCACTTGTTTCTTTAAATGTGAGAAGAGCAACTTTTAGTTTTCTACAAAAAATCCTCCACTTGTTGCTCTAATTTAAGAAAAGCAACTTTTAGGTGACAACTTTTAGTTTTCTACAAACAATTAGTTGTCTACTTTTAGTTGTCAACTTTGATGTAAACGCGCCTTTAACTAGCTCTTTGTTCTGCAGAACTGCAGTTACTGCATACTTTTTTTTCGCGATACCAAATATGAGGCATAAAACTAAACAAGATTTTTGGTGCTCTAATCCAATAATAACTGAAATTTCTGTTTAAAAAATATCTGTATTATTGCTGGTTTTTAAATCAGCTTTAAAGATTGCCTTGAGAAATTAAATATTAAAGTAAAGGGTACTATCTCCAGCAAAACTATAAATTAAATGAATCGGAAAAAAGAAAAATCTTTGATGTAAATAAGAAATGAAGTTAGTGTACTAAGCCACCTTAATAAAAATAATTTAATAACTGAAAGGTTGCCAATGTATTTTTTAAACTATCAAATAAAGTTTTTATTTTATGAATAAAATTAAATTATATTTTAAGAATGAATTTATTATTATTTTTTTAAATTTCAAGCATTTTATTTAAACCCTTTGTTAACAGACATTGCGCAATTTAAATTTATTTTAGTCGCTTTAAATATACGCATACCCTAAAAATTTGCATTGCATTTTATTTCATTCGTTTGCTCCTTAGAGTTTTCAATGACCTAAATTAAAAGACGACGGGCAAAAATTGTTTGTTTTTAAGAACTTACGCCAAAAATAAGGGCAGTAATATTTTAACCGCGTCGAAAATGTAAGCCTACAATAAAATAAAGTACTATCATTTCTCAAAATCCTTGCAAAATTGCGCTGCTTCTGAGATAGGAACACGCAGGAATTTTTATTTTAAAGAACGTTTTTATCAATATGCCAAGGCGCGGAATG
The DNA here is from genome assembly GCA_019359885.1 of Listronotus oregonensis. Taxonomy (NCBI): domain Eukaryota; kingdom Metazoa; phylum Arthropoda; class Insecta; order Coleoptera; family Curculionidae; genus Listronotus; species Listronotus oregonensis. The sequence continues at coordinate 18,318 of JAHBCN010011829.1, forward strand.
GCCCAAGTAAAGCTGATATAGATCACTTGAAAAATGTAAAACATAAAGAAATACAGGCTATGGTGCTTTTAAAAAATAATGGGTATTTTAAATTAAAGTGTTTTATTTTACCTCGAGACTTTTTCCTTAGAAAAAAAATATCGGAAATATAGTGTCAAATGCCATTTTGGTTTTGTCTTTATTAAAACCGATTTTATAAGATGGGTTGCTGTAAAATAACGCTTTTAAGCAATTCTAATTGATCGTTTGTAAGTCTTCAAATAAACAAAATTTTTGATTAGTCGCAATTCTTGTTTGTGCTGATGATCGTACTCTGTATTTTAATGAGTAAAATTGACGGATTAAATTGGTCTTTACTTAAGCATTTTTAACTTATTGGGTATGGTATGTTCAGGGCCTGATTAACCCTTAGACTAATTAGGCTGCAGCCTAGGGCGCAAGGATCGGAGGTGGCGCCCTGGAATCGTCTCTTCACATGCAGTATTAATCTAGCATCATTGCATCTACCCTATATATTTCAACTAGACCGAGACAAAGCACTAAAACTAAATGCGCTGTGAACTAAAAAGGCTTGGGAGTCCCTGTTTTTAAAAATAAATTTGAAATTTCAAAAAGCGCGCGAAAAAAAAAAACACTGACTTGTCACTCGAATCGGCCGGCGGTTAATAGTACACTTTGCCGCGCTTCATTCATTTGTTTTATCTCTTTTGGTGATTGATATTATTGTCCTTGTTTTTTAAGACTATGGGTGGTAATAAGAGTAGTTCGATAGTAAAAAAATCAAGTGGAGCAGAATACTGAAAAAAAAAGCAAAAGAAAAGGAAAAGAAGATAGAAAACATTTTAAAACATACTTGTAAACTAGAAACGATTTTAACGAGCTCTGCAGAAAGGAACCAAACGGTGACGAACGCTGCACTATCGCCAGCGATTTCTTGCCCTGGTCCCTCTCCCTTGGACTTTTTTACGTTTCTCGTCCAACACTAGCCCTACAGTAGCGACAACGCCGATGATCTACAATGAAGACAAAATTCTAATAGAAGAAAAGCCGTCTATTCCGTCAAGTGACCGTGCACTGTGGCAAGTAAACAATGAATTTCGAGATTATATTGTTTAAAAAGGACTGCAAGAAAATGACAGAGAATGAGATTTTTCCAGATCAGAAAGGCAGTATAAAAATCTAAAAAGATTTCTATCTAAAAATATGTTTCGAGATAAAGCTTGTTAATGACGAAATTGTAAAGAGAAGCTGGTTACTATACTCAGAATCCATAGGGCACGTGTTTTGTGGTCCTTGCAAATTACATGGAGACACATCCGTATTTGCCAGAAATGGATTTAATGACTGAAAACATTCTATATTAATAACTGATCATGACAATTCTCCGGATCGTCGTAAATGTTTGGTACAAGATGTATGTAGAGGAAAACTTTTACAACGATTGGATACCCAAATAGTTAAACAATATAATGAAGAAATAACTTATTGGCGAAATGTATTACTACGTTTAACAGAAACAATTATGTTTTTAGCTTCTTGTGGGCTTCCATTTCACGGTCGAAATGAAATTATTGGATCTGCACTAAACGGAATTTTCTTGGCTGTATTGAGCTTCTATCTAAATTTAATCCTTTCGTGGCTGAACATTTGGTGAGATTTGGATACAAAGGCAGAGGTTCTCCATCGTTCTTGTCATCCTCTATAATCGATAAATTTATTTTACTTTTCGCTGACGTTGTTCTACTTTCGATTATAGAAGAAATAAAAAAAGCAAAATTATATTTGATTAGCATTGATTCTTTTTCAGATATTTCACACACCGATAAGTTGACATTTATAATTCGTTCTATTTTGCCTGACGAGAGCCTGTCGAACGCTTTGTCACATTTTTACCCAATTGCGGTCATAAAGGTGAAGACATGGATGAGGCTGTTCTTGCGACAATTGATAAAACTGTTGAACTTGATATTAAAGACTGTCGTGGTCATAGTTATGATAATGCTAGCAATATGTCTGGTCAATACATAGGTCTTCAGTCAAGAATTAAAGCTATATCCTCTGCCTACTTTTGCAGCGTATTCTTTCCAACTCGTGGGATCGGCTGCCGCGAAAAGTAGCTGCTTTTTTACACTGGGACAACAACTATACATTTTTTTTCTGGATATACAAGCAGATGGCACATTTTGTTATCCCAATTGGATGAAGAATCGACAGTACTAAAAAATCTATCAAAAACTCACAGCGGATGCAAGCAAAGCCTCATACAGTTCTGAAAGCATTAAACTCTATTTGCAAAGATGAAAATCAAAGTAAAGAGACCAAAAGAGAATCAAAAGCAATATTAGAAAAAATAAAAACACTAGTAAACAAAGTCAAAACAATTATACTACTTTTTAGGCTGACCGTAACACACCTGGCGGGGCGCGTCCTTAGGATTAGCCTAGGGCAGTCAGAACTCTTGATCAGTCGCTGGGTATGTTACCATGTTGATAAATAGAAGCCTAAAATATGTTGTTTAAGTTAATATTGCTAGCAAATTCCTGTTTATTTTTAAGAACATTTATTTTATGGTGTGGCGCGTGACAAAAGTTTCAAATTACCTCTATTAGATATTATGTTTAACTTTTAAAAACGCTACTTTTGTTTTTTAACATAATAAATCAATGTCTTTTATCAAATTATTATAAAAAAAAAATTGGAAATTGTCTCGACATATTTTACAAACACCTTTAAAAAATTGTTTTTATATTAATTTTACACCTTTTTTCCATTTAATTGCAAACATCCACTTTCACACGCCCCAACGTGGCCGCAACCATGTATACACAGTTATTTTTATAAGCAAATATGGCTGCTGCCTTTGAACTTGAAAGTTCGCAATTTAATGGAAAAAGGTGTAAAATAAATGAAAATACAAGGTTTTAAAAGGTGTTTATAAAATATTGTGTGCCACTTTAGTGTAAAAATCAAGAATTCTGTTCAAAAAGAAGGGAGAATATAGTGAAAATGAAGTTAGTTTGATTTTCAACTCTGATGACGAATATCTCAAAAACGAAGCGTTGCCGAAAAAATATTTTTTCAGATTCGTAATCAGCGCCCAAAAAACCCCCGTATACCAAATTTGGTCAAAATCGGAGAGGAGGCAACTTTCAAGACAATTACCAAAATAATATACGGTTTTAAAATATTTTTGGAAAATTTGTATTTTGCTACATTTTTTAATACGCTTAGTAAATATGGTACGTTTTAATGAGTATCTGTAGTTTATTTAGCATATTAAGTATAAAACATGTTTAAAAATAGGTTTAATTTTTATGTTATTTTGTATTAAAAAACCTTTTATTGTTTTAGGGAACTGCTAGTTTCAGCCCTTAAAAATTACAGGTAAGTTAAAAAAACTATGCGTTTTGTTTTCTATAAAATCTTTTTTAGGGGTATTTTTTTACAATTTTGCTCTTTTTTTACACTGGAAATAGGTAATGAATTCAATAGTATTTAAACCATAACGTTAATTCCGGATAGCTTAATTTGTATTTTCTGAAAAATCATTATGAACTATGTTAAAATAATAAACTAAACTTAAGTACATATTACTGTGAAATCATGGGCCAAGTGAGAACTGTGGCTCTTTGGATGAAGCAGGATAGCATCCCCCCAGTAATCCACTTAGACCTCATTTACAAGGTGGACATGGCATCGGTGGATGACTGGGCTCACTAAAGCTGTGGGACACTAAGCGAAGAAACAGTTATCTATACAGATGGATCGTGAAAAGGAGGCCGCACAGGCTTCAGTTTCTATGTAGAAAGGATGCAACCGGAAGTTATGGCAATAGCCAAAGCCATAGAATACTACCTTAATAGAAAAGAAAAATAGATAGAAGGGGAAAAATAACAATATGTACTGACAGTAAGGTAGCGATCGGGTGCTAACAAATACAGTGCACAGATCAGAACTTACAAATAGATGTCGGGAAGCAATTAATAAACTAACGAAAACCGCCACTCTTCAATGGGTCCCTGGACACAAAGGGATCCCGAATCTCTTACAACACGGATATGACAGAGATAGCAGCATGGATAAACAAACGGTTCGATGAGAACTGGAAAAAGACAAAAGCCAGACAATTAAAGGCTATTATTGGGGAAGAACTATGGAAGGACCTACCGATGAACATAAAGGACTTAGGGTGCAAATGAGAAACCTGACAGGCATACTGACAGGTCATTGTAGAAACAGACACTAACTCAACAAGATAGGAAAAAGCGTGACAAGTACATGTAGATGGTGTGGCGAGGGAAGAAAGGACACCATACATGTACTTAGAGACTGCCCAGCACTAGGGCACATCAGGGGGAAATGTCTAGGTACGGCATGGCTGGACCTAAATGACATAAGATTCCTACCACTAACAGGACTCGCATCACTAGTGAGGAAATTGGGGCTCTAGTAAGCAAAATGACAGCACCATATCAGTTTAAAAAAAATGCAGACATAAGGGACAGTACAGGGTGACGAAATCTGTGTATGCTTAAGGGTTGGTGTAGAGCCTAATGGGCTTAGGCCTCAGTGCTCAGGGCCCCAGCGAGGGAAATCACCATTATACGATAGATAGATAGATAGAATACATATTATGTTATGATATTTGTGTATTGATTAAATCGCCCTTGAAAGAGGCCAGACACCACATTAACCCTTTTTTATGAATTTAAGCGTTTCTTTAAAAATTTTACCTGATAAGACAAATCCGTTTTTAGGAATAAGCAGTATCTATTGCATTAGATCGGACTATATTTAATAGTATTAGTTAATAGTTGCTGATTTTTTTTCTTAACATAAATTGGTTTTATTTTAATTAATTATTTTATTATGGCTAATATAAATATAGGACAATTAATGATTTTAAATTATGTTTTTTGGTAAAATGAATAGTTATATGGATAGTTGAATACAAATTAAAAAAGTTAGAATAATTTCTGTTAACTTGGTCTTTAATTAAACAAAAATATTTTTAGATTTTAAACTTAATATCTATTTTTGCCGAAATTAAAGCCCCAGTAAAAATAATTTTATTTCTATTTAATATGTAAACTGGGTGGTACATTACACATAAAAATAAAAGAATGATGAAGGCTTAAGAAATGCTTTTTGAGGTCTTGGAAAATTTTAAAGTAACACAAATAATTTTAAATCAAATGTCGATTTTAATTTTAAAAGGTAATTTTAACAAAAATTAATTAACCTTATTGGAGGTAAAGTTTATTACTTTAACTCTATTGGTTTTTCGAGACCTTTCGGTTTTTTTCTCTAATACAAAACAAAATCTAACAGTACCCGTGACATATCGACGGTCTAATTCTAATACTCCGTGAGTGCTTAATTAATTTTTTTACAGGAAAATAATTTTTTAAAATTATTCACCGTAAAAGTCTTCAAAAATGTTGTTAAAATATCAACATTTCTGGCGCCACCTTATATTATTAAATGGGAGATACAGCGTAGTCCTACATGTCTTAAGGATTCATTTTTCTTTTTATCGATTGGCGCGAAAAAGTGAAATTTAAAAGAATTTTAGATACGGTTTATAAATTGGACCCACGATATGGATTTTTTAAATAACACACATTTTTTTGGCATAATTCAAAAATAGTATAGTCTGTCTCAAAGTATATCGTTATGGCTTTTGACGGACCATACCCCAATAAATCTTTAACTATTTTATTACCTATTGTTATTGGGTAAACCCATTTACCATTAGGCATATAAATATTTTGGCTAATATATTAGTGGCAGTATTGAATAACCGTTTTTACTGTGCGTTTCGAAAAAGTTGTTTCATGAGAATATAAATAAAGAAATAATAATCATTTCTTATTAGGTGCAAAACAGGTTGTGAAAAATGTGAAAAAAACTTTAATTAGTAGAGGTCTAATTAAACAAGAAGCTTTAAAAGAAACCTGTCTACTTACAGAAACTCCAATATCATCGATAAGGGATATTATTATTGGTTAAGAATTGAACAAAAGAAAAAAATGTAGTGATTTTCAATCTCACCGTATAGACAATAGTGATCAGGACCTAATAAGAAGGAAAATATATTGTCTTTATGAAAGCGGAGTTATTCCTACCTTGGATAAACTGAAAAAGAAGCTAGATGAAGACGAAACCAATAGAAATATTAGCCGTGCCACCCTCCATAGAGTTGTTTGTAAAATGGGATTTAAATACCGCAAAATAGACAAAAAACAAGTAGTAATGAAATCGCACAGATTACGCACTTGAAGATTTAATTACCTTCAAGAAATTAAAATATAGATATAGGTTAGAAAACAGATCCATAATTTACCTTGATGAAACATGGTTCGATACACACGACACAGTATCCAAAGGATGGGTTGATTCCAGTCAAAACTGTCAGATGAAAGCGCCTTCAAATAAAGGAAAACTCATTATCATAATACACGCTGGTTCAGAAGACGGATTTGTCCCAAACTGCTTGCTGCTGTCTGCAAAGAATATTAAGGATTCTAGCTTGGATTATCATGAGGATATAAGTGAAAACTGGTTTTTAAAATTATCTTTTAAAAAAAATTGTATTCCAAACCCCCAAAAGTAGTTTAATTTGTCCAAATTTAAAAAAAATTTTTTTGATTTATTGCAATTAAAAAACAATATGTATGTGATAATTTGGCTGAACAGGCTGGGCATACTGTCTTACGGCTTCCTCCGTATCACTGTATGTTAACCCCATAGAGCATTTGTGGAACCAAAATTAAATCAAAGATCAGAGCAGAAAATGTTACACCTACTTTAAGTCCCAGTGTTATAAATTTGATAAAATGTAATTACTAACATACCAGTTGAGAGCTGGAAAAATTCTCTACAGCACATTATAAAAATTGAGGACTCTTACATTTCTATCCAAAACAACATAAATCCTATTGTAATTCATCTTAATGATGACTCTGATAGTGAAACAGCATTATATTTAGATATTTAGATTAAAAATTTAATTATGTATAGGTAATGCAGTTATAAATTTATTAAAACTTTGCATATATTTAATTTCTTAATGTAATTTTAAGATTATACTTACCTAAATAAACAATAAATTATAAATCTTTATATTATTAAAGTCCGTCCCTAATGTTCTGTCCTTTAATACCTACCGATCTGAATAAAGGCTAGAGCTAACACGGTATACTTTAAAACAGACTATACCTTTTTATTATAGGGAAATCACGAAATTCCGCAATAAGTTGCAAAAAGAGGATTATACGAAAAAATAAAAAAGTGTAAAAAAAATTCAAAAATATTTAAAAATAAATAATTCTGAATTTAGAAACTTATGATATTTAGAAAATTAGATCAAGAATTTTTTAACAGTTTTTAAGATATCGGATGAAAACCATCTTCAGAAATTTCCTTTTAGGAAGCCCTAGCCCCCCTAAAAGTAATTTTCCGGGTAATGTTTAAATATTATGCGCTTATTTTGGGATATTATGTATACTTAAAAGGCATTATTTTAGAAATATATTAAATATAATAAATGCATGTATGTATTTTAACCCAATTTAAGCTAAACTGCCAAACACAATACATTTATCATGCTCGGACATACACTCAAATATCGTGGAAAACAAGAATGTTTAGAGAGAACTATTACTTGCAGAACAAAGCACAACATCCCCATTACTTAAATTCATAGGGTGCCAAAACACGGAGTAATCAAGGCAAAAGCTCATAGATTAAAGTCAAGAGTATTCCACAATTAATTTCATAAGTAAGTGAAGCCAAAATAAATTTATAATGTATTTATAAAACATTTATTTTATTGTTTACCCATGCTTTTAAAGTGCAGTGCGGTATATAGTTCTGATAAATATTTGTCAATATTAAGCAATAGTTCTAACCCAAGTGGACACAATTGTAAAATTTTAAATATTAAAATTGGTAATACCTTCAAATGTTACAGTTCTTTTTTAGGCTCCAAATTTTTTTGTTAAAGTAATTAAACATTATTTTTAAGGCATTTTAAATCCTTCTGTGGATTAATACTATTATGTGGAACTTTCTGGAGAATGTTTTTTTTTTTTTACTTTCACGTGATATGTTTTTTTTTTAACACAAAAACTTTATTTTCCACTTACATTAGTCGCTCTGTGGACACTGTTATTTATTAAAGTCAGTAAAGTTTATTACTTCTTCTTCTACTCGTTTGAGATCAGTCATCTGTTAATTTCGGGCTTACCGTCGTAAAATTTCCTGTGATGTGGACTGCCAGCTGTCTTTCCATCTTTTTGATGGTCTTTCGGGTGGGCGTTTGCCTGTTGGTGTTCCCTCTAGTCTGCTATGCGGGGCCATCCTTTTGACATGGTTATACCATTCTCTTCTTCTTTGTCTTCCCCATCTTACTATGTCCTGTACGCCGCATTGTTCTCTTATGTTCGTATTTTTTACACGGTCGCTTCTGGTTTTGCCAGCTATGATTCTTCAGCACCCTCATTTCCGCCACGCGTAGCATGCTTTTGGTATTGTTGGTATCTTCTCGCGCTTTTACTGCGTTCTTAACTAGGCCTCTTAGGTTATTTGTTGGATCGTGGCCGCTGGACATATCATCGATGTCGAGGTATTTAAATTGCATCACCTTCTCTATGGGCTTATCTTTAATTACGAGCTTACATTTGAGTGGTTCTTTAGCGATGGTCATGTTTTTTGTTTTTTCGATGGATATGCTTATGTCAAGTTGTCGACTTACTTGGTAGAACTTAAAGAGCTGCCTCTGCAGGTCATTCTCGGTTTACGCGAACATTGCGGCATTGTCGGCATAGCATACCATGCTGATGCGCTTAATATTCATTCTGTATCCCATGTTTAGGGTTGCCACTTTTTCTATGACAAGGCGAATAGACCTTAACATAAGGCTTTCTGTAACTGTGTATTCTAGGCTTTAGTCCAACTGTCTGGTTAGAAAGAAGTCTGAAAATAAGTTTTTCATATTGTTTTACTTCCAACGTAAATAGATTTATATATATATATATATATATATATATATATATATATATATATATATATATATATATATATATATATATATATATATATATATATAAATATATATATATATATATATATATATATATAATATATAAATATATATATATATTTATATATATATATAAAATATATATATATATATATTAAATAATATTTTTTTTTCTTTCACTATGACACTCTCTCCCTAGACGCGTTTCCCTGCCTTACAGGAATTTATCAATGGGGCTGTACGATTTTAGCGAACAACAGAGAAACCTGCTGAATGTGATTTTAGTACGGCATCGAAAGTAAGATTGTTATATCTTACTGCAGGGCAACGATGTTTGTCTTTTAAGTAGACACTTGGTTTCTCTGTTGTTCGCTAAACACTCGGTACAGCCCTTTTGATAAGTTCCTGTAAGGCAGGCAGCGTCTATGAAGGTGTCATAGTGAAGCAAAAAAACAGGTTGTCTGCTTTTAACTGTCTTAAAACGGAGTTACGTTCTTTCGTATATACCAAGACAGAAGGGGAATTTTTATTCCTATTTTTCCACATATAATTACCCACTCCGGTAAAACCCGATGTCGATTCTGCTGAATGTGATTTTAGTACGGCATCGAAAGTAAGATTGTTATATCTTACTGCAAGGCAACGATGTTTGTCTTTTAAGTAGACACTTGGTTTCTCTGTTGTTCGATAAACACTCGGTACAGCCCTATTGATAAGTTCCTGTAAGGCAGGCGAAACGCGTCTAGGGAGAGAGTGTCATAGTGAAGAGCAAAGAAAACAGGTTGTCTGCTTTTAACTGTCTTAAAACGGAGTTACGTTCTTTCGTATA